>PVKA01015415.1:0-50099 GCA_004027165.1 Ctenomys sociabilis | reverse complement strand
CAAGACTACAATAAATTAAACTGGTTTAGTATTATACTTTTTAATTTCAACTTAAGTACATTCTTTTTTTCCCTTATAATTGTTAGTAAAATTAAATTCTCTTTTCCAATTACAATAAAGCCAAAATGTTTGGCTGTTGAGCCCCTCTGAGCTTCCTATAAATCTCTTTTTAACAGGTAAAATAAAAGCTATGTGTGCCCCTCTATCAGTCTCCAACAGTGTTATTACATGTTCTACACAATAAAAAAGATGGTAATTTTTTCTTTAATTTTTAAAGTCCAACTCCAAAAAAAAAATCTCTTGTTGATTTTTTTTTTTTGCATATTACTACCAGTGAATCTAGGAAGCCCGCTGTTTTCAACCAGTATGCCTCGTAGGATCCAGCCCTGTGTAAGCCACAGTATATATTGATGATGTATTAATCAAACTATTTGAGTGTATATAATATAAATAAATACATATTAATTGCTAAGGGCACAACAATAAACAAAACATCTAAGGTCCAACATCAAGGAGTTTATATTAGTATAGTCAGGAATAAGAAATGTAAGGATATAAATAATTTATTCTAGCAAAAGATCAATTACTAATATAACATTTGATACAGAACGAAAAGCTCTCATTTGGACTTTTGGAGATCATATCATTAACTAAAAGGATAAATTTTGGAAAAATAAATGCAGTATGATAAAAGCAGATGTCCCACCAGCCAATTGTGTCTACTCAAGCCTCGAGTTCCACACTGGCTATCCCTATATTCTGTTCTTTTATCAGTCAATGTCCACATCACTCCAGCCCCAAGGAAGGAAATACAGAAGCAGCCTGCACATGTCCAGATGTTGCTAGCTTCTCATTAAGGGCTAAAAAGTCCTCCAAGACAAAACTTAATTTCAATTATTCTGCAAAGTGAGAACTGAAGGCTAATGTTAGCTGGGTGTATGGATGTAAAATTGAAGCAGTACAAGTAAGAATGTGTTACGAGTTAGCTGTATGCAAACCCGTCTAAAAGGTTTCAAACAAGTTTAATTTGTCCCTGTGCAATTGAAAGTAAACACCATGGCCCTCAGCAAAATTAAAAATCAAGACAAGTCTGTCTTAGATATCCAGGCTCCTTTTTTTTCTCTCTAGCTTGCTGTGCTACATTCAGAGAGTAGTTATAAGAAAATGCAAACCTCTCCAGGTAACATGGGTTGGTCATATTTAATTCTGGGACTTAGGTATTTCAAAAATTGTTTGAAAAACTTGGGAATGGCAAGCCATGAGCTCAACTAGAAAACCAAAGGAAACCGTTGGGCAGGGAGGGGATGGCTTAGGTTTCTTAATTTTCAGATATAGACTTAAAAATTCAGCTCTTTGGTTTCTCAAAGTAAAAAATTGCCCATGTATTATGAAGTTTAATTCAAAGCTCTCCTTCCTAGGGAATTCCAGCTTCAAAAATAAATTTCTTATATTTAAGCTTTACTTGGTACAAGAGCGAAATCCTTATACTTCTTTGGAAAATATTTACTATGAAAATATCACTTGGAATTTAAAAATAGAAGAAGAAAAGTTAATAACCAGCATTGAAAAGAAACCACTCAAATGTCAAAGATAAAATAGTTGTTAATCCCAACCTCAGTGTTTTGTCATTATCTGTGGGTTAAGGAACTTTGGGACATTCTTCCCACTCTGTATATCCCTATACCCACACACTCATCCTTTCTAAGCCCCAGAGAATCTGTCACTATACTTCTAAAGACGAGAAGCACTTCTTATGATAATGCTAGATCTACAGTGTCTCCCACTCAAACATCCAACAAGATCATTTCATAGAGCATTCCATAAATCTTTAATAAATAAAACACAGCTTAGAAAATATTTAAGTGTAATAAAGTGCATGCTTCTAGCACCAAAACTTGTCCTATTTTCTTTGTTTTCATTTGTTGACAAGTACTGGTGGTTTCCAATTCTCTTTGAAGTTCTGCCATCCTGGTGTTCCCTGCCATGACAAACATCTGTGTCCATCCCTTGCTTCCACAGAGTTCAGAAACCTGCTCTGACTTCACACAGTACCTGGCCCTGAGTGGAGAAGATGCTAGCCTTCACCTCAGCTGGAGAGGCAAAGCCTCCATGGGGCTCTTACACTCCCCCTCCCTTTTTCTAAGTCAAAATAAAGAAGATGACATCTGTGCTGCTCCTCTTCTTAGCACCTTGACTACTTATTGTCCCCAGAAGGATTGGTGACTCATTAAGCAGATTAGCTTTACACCTGTCTCTTGGTTTACGCTGTTTTCCTTGTTTTCTATTTGTATATAAAAGAAAGCATCCTGTGCTGTCTAAATAGATTCAGGATTGACTTTTAAAGGACAAGAACTTAATAGACCATCTCTCTGGGTCACGGGTACTATGACTTTTTGACCTAGATTCTACTTAGGCAAAGGAAAAGACCTCATGACCTTTGTTTCTGTACAATATGCACAAAGAAAACAAGGAGGATTAAGAATAAAGTGGAGGGGGCCTGGGAGACAGCTCAGTAGAATAAGTGCTTGCCTGGTGACTGCAAGGACCTGAGTTCAATTTCAGGTTCCACAAAAAAAAAAGAAAGAAAAAGAATAAAGTGGAGGCCCACCAACTCCAACCAGCATCCAGGTTCTGCCAGAGATTCCAGCTTCCAGCCAGTGCTCAGGCCTGCTGTGGGGCCCTGCAGTGGAACTCCTAGCAGAGTTGCTAGGAGGGAGATCCAGCTAGCTAATCCAGTAGAAGAACATTTTGCCAGTGGGGCACAGTAGGTTCACTTTCCTGGGCTGCAGCAGGAAGGAGCCAAGTACAACAGCAAGATTTAAGCCAGGCCCTGTTAGAACAGTTTAAACTTGGTAGATCCTGACCTGGTTATCTGAGACAAATAGCTAGGCCCAAAATCTATGAGAGCATCCTCTTCTCTCTGTCTCTCTCGCTCTGTCTCTCTCTGTCTCTCTCTCTCTGTCTCTCTCTCTCTCTCTCTCTCTCTCTCTCTCTCTCTCAATTGAGAGAGAAGGCAATAGGTAACTGGGGTGAAAGTCTGCCTGGAACACTCTGGGTATACTAAGGGGAGATGATCAGACAGATCTTAGGGGAACTAATTTAAATACAAATTCCCAATTTTATACCTGCTTAGGTATAAAGCCATGATGCCAGTCCTTAGGGTTTAAAATACAAATCCATTAGTTACAAAAGTTTCTCAAGCACTAAATCACACTGCCAATTATTAGTGATGCTAATTGTAGTACTGTAAATACAGAACTGCAACTGCCTTAACCATATAATCTCCCTTCAGTAATAATATTGGTAGGAGCGAAGGTAACTACTATACCCAGGTTCTACACCAAATGTTAGAAGACAATGCTGTACAAAATGACAAAGAGAAGGAGCAAAATGAAGTCTCAAGACCCGAGACCACCCAAAACAAAAGCATTGAAGAAACTGGAAGCCACACTCCTGAAATAATAGCACCTGAATTTTTAAAAAACTGCAAAAAAGGTATAGAGGATATCAGGTCAGAAATAATAGCCTAAGTAAAAAAATAAATGATTACTATAGAATTACTATGTGCTTCTAAAGTAGACACTGATAAAAATATAGAAGATAACAGAAAAATGATGGAATCTTTCAATAAGCAATATAGGAAAGAAATAGATAGCATAAAGAAAATTCAAACAGATATACAGGAAATTAAAACCTCAAACAAGCTGGCAAAACCATTTGAATGAAAGTGAAAATAGACTTTCAGACCTTGGAGATATCATTGCAGTTAGTGAAAAAGGTAAGAAAAATTTCTTAAAAACAACTAGGATGCAAGAAAATATAATTCAACATCTGAAAGACAATGTAAAGATGAACAATTTAAGGCTAATAGTCAATGATGAGAAAGGAGTCAATACAAATGATATAAAAATAATATGGGAAGAATAGTATAAAACTTCCCAAATATGAGGAAACAATCTGATATTCAGGTAACCGACTCCAAATAACATTGACCTAGTTTAAAACACACCCAGACATATAATAATCAAGATCCCAGAAATCCAACATGGAAACACTATACAAAAATGACTAGAGAAAAGAAACAGATCACATTTAAACGAAAATCCCTCAGAATAATGGCAGATTTCTCTTCAAAAACCAGCAAGGTAAGAAGAGCATGGAGAAAAACACTTAAAGTACGCCAAGAAAACAAATTCCAGCCCAGAATGCTATACCCTGCAAAACTCTCTTTCAAGTTTGATGGAGAAGTGAGTGCTTCCATGACAAAGAACTGAAGAAATTCATGATGACAAAGCCAACCCTACACAGACCACTAAAAGATATTCTGTATATGGACCAAAATGATGAAAACTCTACAAATGAGAATGGAAAGAATCCACCAAATAGGGAAAACAATTAAGCACAGAGAAAGGGGGTTATATAACAGCAGGTAGATAACATGTCAATCATAAATAAGCACATATCAATTATAACCATCAAAGTAAATGGACTCAATTCACCAAGGAAAACAAATAGACTGATAGAGTGGATAAGGAAACAAAATCAAACAATATGCTATATACAATAAACACACTTAACTCAAAAAGAAATTCATAGGCTGAAAGTCAAAGGATGGAAAACAATACTACTTGACCCAGAGCCTCAGAAAAAAGGGTACCAGTCCTGTTCACAGAAAGTCTGAACTTCAAACCAAGAATGATCAAATAAAATAAAGAAGGCCATTACATACTGGTTAGGGGAAAAATTCAAGAGGAAGAGGTAATACTCATAAATATGTACACACCAAACATGGGAGCACATAACTATATAAGACAAATCATAATGGACATGAAAATCTAATATTCAATACCACAAGCTTAACAGGAGACCTTTATACCCCCTTATCCCAAAAAGATATATCAACCAGACAAAAAATTAGCAAAGAAGTAGCAGAACTGAAACAAAACTTGGAACAAATGGACTTAGTAGACATATGTAGAACGTTCCACCCAACCACATCTGAATACACATTTTTTCAGCTGCACATAGGACATTTTCTAAAATAGACCACATACTAGTCCATACGTCATGCTTAAGTGTGTGCAAAAGAAGCATATTATCTGACCATAGAGCAATGAAACTGGAAATAAATAACAAAAGAAATTAAACAACATCCTCCTCTTCAATCAGTGGATTACAGATGAAATTAAACAAGAAATTCAACAATATCTACAATTCAATGAAAATTCAAGCACAACTTAACCAGATGCAATGAAACTATGGCTGAGAGCTGTGAACTCACACATTAGGAAAGCAGAACAGGAACACATAAATACCTCAATGCTACACCTCAAATGGCTAGAAAAAGAACAGCAAACAAAATCCAAAGTCCAAACATGGGAGGAGATTATAAGGATTAGATCAGACATTAATACAATCAAGCAAAGAAAACAACACAAAGAATTAATGAATCATAAAGCTGGTTCTATGAAAGATTAAATAAATTGATAGGACCCTAGCTAGCCTCATCAAAAAGAAGAAAGAAAAAAACTCATATTCAAGCAATAAGGAATGAAAGGTGTAAAATTACCACAGACCCAGTGGAAATTCACAAAATCATCAATAACTGCTTTGAGAATCTTTAGTCTCACAGAATCAGAAGAAGTGGACAGATTCTTAGAAATGTACAATTCACCAACACTGAATCAAGAAGATATAAGAACTCTCAATAACAGCCCATGAAATTCAAAATTTAATGCAAAACCTTCTGACAAAGAAAAGTTCAGGTCCTGATGGATTCACAGCTCAACTCTACAATAAATTCACAGAAGACATAATTCCAATCTTCCTCAAACTCTTTAATGAAATTGAAAAGGAAACAATTCTCTCAAAATCATTTCTGGGGACAAGTATTATACTGTTACCAAAACCAGAGAAAAATGCAAATAGAAGGAGAACTACAGGAAAATCTCTCTCATGAACATAGAGGCAAAATTCCTCAATAAAATCCTAGCAAATCGAGTACAGCAAATCATTCATTTGACCGGGTAGGATTCATTCCAGGGATGCAAGAATGGTTTACTATTCACAAATCTATAAATGTAATACACTGTATCAATAGAGCAAACACTAAAAACCACATGATCATCTCAATTGATGCAGAAAGGGCTTTTTAGAAAGTTCATTCATATTCAAAGTCCTACAGAATATTGGAATAGATGGCCTCTACCTCAGTCTAGTAAAAGCTATCTATGATAATCCAACTGCTAACATAATTTTGAATGGGAAAAACTGGAATGTTAAACTCTCAGATCTGGTAAAAGACAAGGATGTCCTTCATCACCACACCTATTCAATATAGTTCTGGAAACACTAGCTAGAGCCATTAGAAAGGAGAGAGAAATAAAAGGAATAAGACTAGTTTAAAAAGAAGTTATACTATCATTATTTGCAGATGACATGATACTTTACATGGAAGGCCAAAAACAAACTCTACCAAGAAGTTACTAGAATTAATAGACAAATTCAGAAGCACAGCAGGAGACAAGATCAATACCCAAAAGGTAATAGCATTGCTCTACACAAATAACAAAAACTGAGAGAAATTGAGAAATAATACTTTTATAACAGCACCATAGAAAATGAAATACTTAGGAATTAATCTAACTAAAAAAGTAAAAAATGTATTCAGTGAAAATTACATTACCCTGAAAAAAGAGATTGTAGAGGATTTCAGACAATGGAAAGATATTCCCTGCTCCTGGATAGGAAGAACCAACATTGTGAAGACGGTCCTTGTGAAGATCACCAACATAAAAATTGTTTTACAGATTTAATGCAATCCCTACCAAAATATGACCAACATACCTCACAGACCTAGAGAAATCATTATTAAAATTTATTTGGAGCCAGAAAAGACCTGGAATAGCACAGGCAATCTTGGGCAAGAAAGGTAAGACAGGAGGCATTATAATTCCTGACTTGAAATCATACTACAAAACTCCTGTAATAAAATCAGCAAGGTAGGGCCATCCAAATACCTCAGCATATTAAAGCACCTGCAAGCATGCACAGAACCTGGGGGTTTGATTCCCAGGCCTGCCATGCCAACTCTACTCCTGGGGCACCCAGAGATGACAATTGAGACTGGGCATGGTGCCACATACCTGTAATCCCAGCTTTTGGGAGGCTATAAACAGGTGGATCACTACAAGTCCAATCCAGTACTGAAACTCTGTACACCCTAGAGACCCTTCCCTAAAATACAGAAAAAAATCAACATGGTATTGGCAAAAGGTAGACCTGAAGATCAATGGAATAGATTAGAAGATGCAGATTCAACTATGAACACACTCAGCCATCTTACCTTTGACAAAGGGACCAAACATGCTTACTGGAAGAAAAATAGTCTCTTTAAGAAATGATGCTGGAAGAATGGGCTCTCTACAGGCTGAAAACTAAAGCTTGACCCAGGTCTACCACCATGCACTAAGCTATAGTCAAAATGGGTTAAAAACCTAAACATTAAAACACAAACACTAAATTTACTGGAAGAGAAAATAGGTGGAAATCTTGAAGACACAGGGGTAGGCAAATAGTTCATGAACCAAAATCAAACTGCATGGGAAATACTTGAAACAATGAACAACTGGGACCTCCTCCTACTTAAAAGTTTTTGTACATCAAAAAAATTAGCAACTGAGTGAAAAGACAACCCATAAATTGGAAAAAAATATTAACTAATGAGCACTCAGACAAAGGTCTCCTATCAAGAATTTAAAAAGAACTAAAAAACATTAGAGTCCCTAAATTTAAAGACCAAATCCAGAAATGGGCATCCGAGGTGCACACACACTTCTCAGAGGAAGAAATACAAGATGCAAATAAATACATGAAAAAATGCTCCACATTGCTAGCCATCTGCGAAATGCAAAGTAGAACAACACTGAGATATCATCTCATCCCAGAAAGAATGGCTATCATAAACAAATCAGCCAACAACAAATGTTGGAGAGGATGTGGAGAAAAAGGAACCCTTCTCCACTGCTGGTGGAAATGTAGACTGGTGCAACCATTATGGAAATCAGTGTGGAAATTCCTTAAAAATCTAGAACTAGAAATCCCATTCAAGCCAGCTATCTGCCTAGTGGGAATTTTCCCACAGGATCTGAAAACATCATGTCATAGTGATATATGTTTACCTATGTTTATAGAAGCACAATTTGTGATAGTCAAATCTTAGAACCAACCAAGATGCCCGTCACAAGAGGAATGATTGAAAAGGATGTGGTATCTTCATACAGTGGAGTAATACTCAGCTATAAAAATTGATAAACTCAAAGCCTTCATATTTAAGTGGATGCCACTTGAAGATATACTCATAAGTGAAGTAAACCAGAGCCACATGTGTAAATATTGTATTGTCTCCCTAGTGTAAGAACTGAAAAGAAGAAACGAAAATCAAAGGAAAGTGAGAATTTAAGGATTAAACAGCAAAGTGAGAGCAAGGAAAAAAATTAAGAAATATGGTAGAAGCAATACCATACATTTATACAAACAACGTGGTCAAGGCAGTGGTCCTAAGAATCTCCATCAGATTTTGAAAATGGCAGCTAGTGGGTAGAATTCTCACCCTGACTAAATATATATGCTATCTGTGAACTAAGCAACTACACTGAGGACAGAAATGTGTAAAACCATGCTTGGAATACCTATCATTCTGATCTTCTAAATGTGTACTGCTTCTAATGTCATAGCAGTTATTGCTGTACTCTTTAAAGTAAATGTTTGTAAAAAAATAATAATAATAAATAAAACAAAAGACAATAAAAACGTCATAGGATTATCCTGCTACAATGTTCTATATGGTTTGATTTCTAAATTCTTTGTAAAACTGTGTAATTGTTTTTTTCACATTCTATAGGGATTTTAAAGTTTGAAATATCCATGGTTGTTGGAAAATAGCAGTTCCATGTTAAGTCTAAGGTGTTTGATATTCAGACAGAAAGTGATATTAAACCCAACTGCCTGTGTTATTCTCTTCTGGATACTTAATAACTAAAATTTGCAGACAAAAATTAGAGAAATAGAGGGACTACAAGGATAGCCAACATTTTGGCCCTAGCCCTTCAATTTCAGTAAGGACTCAGGACATAAGAGAACCTGTGCTGTGACATACTATAACTCAGTGGTGTCCCAAATTTTCTGGAGATTATGAGGCCCCAGAGGAAAGTGATCTAGGATGTACAGTGTGTCTAAGGAGAGTCACATAGAGAGAAAAAAGTCTTTCGTGCTTTCACAGAGTGCAAATTGGTCAAGCAATGGCTGTGACTCATCCACATGGCTGACACTGACAAAAAGATCTACAAAGTGCTGTACGTGATTCCAACATAAATCCTAAGGGGATTTGACTGACCTTGTCTGATACAAAAGTTACATTTTTAGTTATATACATCTTGCTTTAACTAGGTCTTAACCATCCAGCAGAAAAGTATAACCACAAGTAGGGCCATGTTAACTTATTGAGCTGTAAAAGGCTCAAGTCACTAACTTCTGACAATTACAGTTCTGCTGATCACCCACTACTATTATGGACTATTGGGCTATACTGGGTTATTTTGCTAAATTCAAGTAGCTACAATCTTTAGACTGGTTCAAATGTGAAAAGGTTCTTTAAAGACTTCTCCTAATACAGCTTCTCTAACAGCAATGAAATACCCATTTTTGACTAAACAAAACAAAGGGCCTGGGAGATGGTTCAGTGGAATAAATCCTTCCCTGGCAAGCACAAGGGCCTAAGTTCAATCCTCAGTTCTGCCAAAAAAAATAAACAAAAACAGACAACAAAACAAAACAAAAAAGGGATATAAGTAAAAACATTTGCAATGAAAAATCATATGTATATACAAAATAGGATAGATATACAGCTACCTTCTCTTAGTTCAATAAGAAGAAAGATTTGTACTAATGTTGTTTAGACAAGATAATGTCTGCATCTTGTCCTTTGAATAGCCACTATAAAGACAACAGTATGCAATGTATTAATTATTATAACTGTCTTGTTAACCTATTTGGAAGCTGTTTCATTGCCATTTTATTTTCTCATTGAAATGAATAAAAAAGAATAAAGTAGAAGCAGATGAATTAAAAATTAACAAAAATAGAATTGTTCCAAATGACAAAGCAATACCTAAAAACAGGCTACTTATTTTTTTCATTTGTGTACTCACAGCAGCTGAGCCAAAATAACTCTGTGTGGCACAGACCACGAAGTGTGTTGTTCAGAAATTCCATTTAATAACATTTATCTTAGAAGACAAGAGTTTTGTAATAATGAAAACTCATGTAACTACAGGAGAGTTGTATTATTATTGTATTATTATTATTTCAAGCAAGAGAAACAAATTCTGGACCACTCCAACCATGGTTATCCAGAAGAAAGTAAGGAATTTATTGATAGGAGAGTGGAAGTGAAATCAATGTGTTTGAGAAAGGGCAGGAACCAGGCATCATCAGAAATGAGCAGCAGGAAGAAGTGCAAGGGCTATTTTGTGAGCCACCATCCAGCAGGACAACACAGGGTCATGTCATTTGGGCTGCCACATTGCAGGAGTGAAATTTCACAAACATATTTTTAAGCAGTTTGACTTAAGTAGTTTGAATTCAAACAAATATGAGAATTCAAACAAATATTTGTCTGGCAACAAATATGAGAATTATTTGCTGACACCAAGAAATTCTCCACTTTTCAACTGGATGTCCCATAATTCACTGCAGTTCTGACATTCAGTGATCCCACAGGGTTCAGGCTCAGCCCCACAGCACTGCCTCCACTTCAGTAGGTGCACTCTGGCCCCTTGTACTCATCACTGACCACTATGGAGTCAGGCCCTCCTCCTCAGGTTTGAGAATTTGCTAGAATGGCTCGTGGAATTCAGGAGATAATAACAGTTTATCCTAAAGGATAAAATTAAAAAGCAGATCAATAGAAAATATGCACAAAGCAAGGTTTGGGAGCTGCAGGGAGCACAGGGCTTCCATGCCTTCTCTGGATACACTGCCTTCCCAGTACCATGTCATGTTCAGCAACCCAGATGTTTCCCAAACACTGTCACTGGGGTGAGAGATGTGGAGGCTCCATTATACATGCATGAGTGACCATGCCCATTGGTCATTAATTCAACCTCTAGCCCTCCCCATGACACCAACTTGGAGGTGAGGGGCTGAAAAGTGCCTAGGACCACACAGTTGGTTGATCTGGTAACCAACTTGTGTGCTGAAGTTATGTAGGGGTCCACTAAGATTCCCTTCATGATGTTAACCTCAGATATGATTGAAAGAGACTTAGGAATCCAAAGGTGCCTTTATCACCATTACCACTCGGGCTATTGGAGAGTTTCTGAAGGTCTTTGCCAGTAACTAGGAGCAACCAAGTATAGTTTCTTCCTGCACCATGTCTGCCTAACATGGACCAAATTCTTTCCCCTTGCCACTGGAGAACTAAGAACTATGACTGACCCAGGAGAAGGGATAACTGAAGAAACGTGGACACTGAAGGTACTTGGGTTCGCATGCTGCTGGGCTCCACCATAGATTGTAAGCTGAAATCTGTGGAACCCCAACTGCTATATAACTCTCATGCCCCTCTATTATAGACTGAATTGTATATCCCTAAAAGTCATATGTTGATATGACTATATTTGGAGATAGAGCCTTTTGAAAGTAATTAAGGTTAAATGAGATTGTGTGAGTGAAGTCCTACTCCAACAGATGTTCTTAAAAGACAAAAACATCAGGAATGCAGAGGAAAGACCATGTGAGGACCCCAGGAGAAACCAACACTTCTAGTACTTTTACCTTGGACTTGCAGCCTCCAAACCTGTAAACTGTTCTTTCAGCCACCCAGTCTGTGATATTTTTCTGGCATCTCTAACAAGCTAATATACTTTTGACATTTTTTAAATAATATTTACATATGGACATATCACTTTCAACAAAAGAAGAGAGAACATAAAATTCTTTCATCTATATTGTGGCCCCCAAGGAGAATAACAACTTGGAGAACCACTCCCATTTAGTGCAATCCATCAAGCTGACTTCTGACTCAATGAGTCCTCCAACCCTGCTTCCATTTAATCCTCATCATACCCTAAAAACTAAGTAAGATAGGTTATTGTGAACTAAACATGTTGTATTAGTCAGCTTTTAATTACTGTAATAGAATACCTGAGATAATAAACACATAAAGCAGAAGTGTTTCTTTTGGATCATAGGGTTAGAGGGTCCAGTCATCATCCATTGGCCCATTATTTGGGGCCTGTGGTGAGGCAGACCACCAGAGCTGAACATGTGATACAGTAAAACCACTTACCTAGTGACCAGTAAGCAAACACTAGGAATAAGAAAGGGTGAGGGTTCCACAATCTCCTTTAAGGGCACCCCCCCCATGACCTAAAATCCTCCCACTAGGGCCCACATTGACAAGGCTCTACACCTCCTAATAAAGCTACCCTGGGCACAAATTGGTTAATATATGGGATTTTTAGAAGCATTCAGCATCCAGACTAGCCAGGGGTGGTAGCTCACCTGGAATTCTAGCACCCAGGGAGGCTCGGGCAGGAGCATCACAAGTTCAAGTTCAGCCTGGACAATTTAATAAGACGTCTCACAGTACAAAATAAAATAGGGCTAGGGATATAACTCTATTCAAAGACCTTAAGTTTGATTCCCAGTACTACAAAAAAGAAGGCAAAGCAGATTCAAGCTATAACAGTCATTTTCCTCAAAGACTTTCTCAGCTTGAGCAAAACTCCCTGTTGAAGTATAAATTGTTCAATGATTTAATCCATGTAAGAACCAAATGGTAGGCCTAGGGAGATAGCTCAGTGGCATAAGCACCTGCCTGGAAGGCTCAAGGTCCTGAGTTCAATAAACCAAAACACAAAGAACCAAATGCCGAATATTATTATTTGCTAAGCACTCAACTAGCATCTTCTAATGATGCAGAGAAAACAAATCCAGTTCCTGACCTCAAGAAATATAGTAGGTAATAGAGGAGATAATCTGAAAACAGATTATTAAATTTCCTGCAATAATATTTATATAAGGTAGTATGGCATGGTGTTTTTCAAATTAGAGTATTATTGCTGTACAAGGATACAAGAAATTATGCCAGAAAATAACCAAAACTTGGGGACAAGAATTGTGTTATCTACCTAACAAAGAATGTTAACTCAGGACAATTAATCTATAATACAAAATTCAAGTTAGGCTAGAAGATGTCTAGCAGTTACCATCATTCATTTTCTCTTATGTTAGGGCTATGTGTGTTGAGGGTTTTAAAAACTCCTGAAAGGGAATTAAAGCTTCCTTCCCTCTCTCCTCTCTTCTCTCTTTCCTAGAAATGTAAAATGGGTGTTTTTATTCTTGTACTTATTATTAGTTTCATGTTTCCTGGCCTCTATGAACTGACGATAGTTGGCCTTTAACGATATTACCATCAATTGATTTTTTCCTATGACTCAAGATCCTTGAGGCAGAAAAAATTTCTCTTTCTTTCAGCATTAAAGCCCCCAAAAGAATATTTAAAATACATATGCAGATGAACACCCAAATCCCATTGAAAATATTCAGAAAATTCTTTGTAGAATTCAGTTTGAAGTAGAGAAAAATTCTCTCAGTACAAGAAATGTCTGTCTTATTTATAAAGATACATATCTAAGAAGTATCTCATTCACCAGGAGAAAATGAATGTGACTAACATCTAAATGCATTCAGTTATCTGCACAGGCCAAGGACAAGTGGAAAATTATTTAAAAGGAAATGACTAATGGAATTGACTATCTGAAGTCCAAATTTTTATCAGACTTGTAAAATAACTCCTCAAAGTACATACTAAACTAGATAGAAATTAGAATAGTTTCTTCTGAAAGAAAGAACTTAGTAAAAAAATAAAAGGTAACAAGCTGAACAAGGGAGAATTTTTTGTACCATTCCTTCCATTGTGCATAATCCTCACTGATTTCATTTTATTCTATAGTGCTGAGTCTGAAGATCCATCAATAGATATGTATCACTGTGGTATGTAGCTGACTCAAGAACTATTATGAAATAAGAAAAGCAATAGAAGACATGATCCTAGCCATGTTTGGGAGGTTAAGTCCTATTTACACCCTGCTTCTAAGAGTCCTTAATAACAAAATTCTTTTAAAATTACCTCTGTGTCAAACTATATCTTTAACTTTCAGTGGAAAGTGGGCTAAATGAGTTGCCAGAGAACAAATCCAGACAAGCATAAGGAAACAACAGGGAACTGAGGAGGTAGCTCAGTGGATTAAGCACCTGCCTGGCAAGTGCAAAATCCTGAGTTTGAATCCTGGTACACAAGAAGGAGAAGAAAAGAATGAGAAGGAGGAGGAGGAAGAGGAGGAGGAGAAGAAAGAAGAAAAAGAAAGAAGAAGGAGGAGGAGGAGAAAAGAACCACCACCCAGGGCCACAATTGATAATTAATCTGATTTCAACTCTCAACTTCTTACTAAACACAGGTCCATTAACTAATTTAAGAAGATATAGCATGGCTTTGGTTCCTATTGAACAGTTCCAGTGGTTGTCAGGTCTAAAACGCATGGTGTTGGTATCTCAACAAAGGCCTCCTGTCACACAATATGACAGCAAGCAGAAAAGGGAACAGATGTGTGCAGGAAGGCATGTGTTTCAGTAGAAGTATAGGACTGTGGTCAAGCTATACAGCATAGTAGGACCTCTCTTTCACGGAAACTATTCCATCCCCACCAGACTGGTCCCATTCCTGGAAAACAGCATCGTCTCCCTCATGGGGGTGGAGCCCCATGGCCTAAGTGCCTTGCACTTGGCACTGTCTCTCACTAGTTCTGCCACTTTAGCACAGCACACCAGGCACCAAACAGCATAGAATTGTATTTTTATGAACTTCACGTTATTTTTTAAATTAACTGGCAACTAATTCCAAGAACTCCTTTTTCAGGAATATGAAACAGTCATGAGACTGGCTTCTATATTTATATTATTCTTTTTTATTTTATTTTTAAAAAACAATGCAAAAAATATAGAAATTGTGCAGAATTTCACTAAACAAAATGATAGGAATTCAACAATAGTTGTCATATTGCATATTGTTGTCTTCAAATTAGTTGTTCAGATTACCAGATACAAGCCTGTAAAATTAGTCAAAAAAGAATAAAAGATTACAAAGGAGAAAAAAAGTTAGGCATTAACTACACCTTTCAGTAGACTAGCAGAAATCTGCAGCACAATCATCCAAACTATCCTGTATATATACACACATATTTTTCTTTCTTTCTTTTCTCCTTTCCCTCATCCCAGCTGTCCCTTCCCTTTGAATAGTTTCTCTCCCTTTCACAGAATCCATTGTACCTTTCAGATCCTATTTACTCTTTCAAGTTCTTACACTAGAGAGACAATACGATGTTTACACATGTGGATCTTATTTATTTCAGTTAATTTTTATTCTTGCCTCCTTTTTTGTTGTTACTCTCTCAGCTTGCTTATCAGTCATCATTGAACATTATGTTCTTCCTGCAACTGAGTTTTAGAAATAGCAAAGGACGTCAACAATCTCAAAACCATAAAAGAAAATAGGAGCTGAAAAATATGAGAGATTCCTTAAAAATGTACCCAATACACTGCAAAACCAGATGACATAGACAGTGAGACGTCCTTGCTCTGTTGCACACCAGTAATCATGAATTGGTCCTCTTTTCAGAAAAACACTGGCAAAAATATTCCTAAGTAAATTAATGTTCCAATCATGATTTACTCATTTCACAGGAAAAGAGTGAGATATTTTGCAATGGCTTTTGAGTATATTTCCTATTGTGTTTTATCCCTTGCTTGCTTTATATGGAAGTGATATTACAATAGATTATAAGGTTGAACAACGATATGGAGCTAGAAGACTAGAGATTATAAAGAAGGATAAAAAGAAAAATAAGTAAGAAAAGTTCTATGATTTTTAGGTCAGATGTTTGTTTTATTTTTATTTTTTAAAAGTTTAAAAAATTAGAAATATAGAATTTCACTAAACAAAATAGGAATTCAACAGTGGTTGTTGTATTCCATATTTCTGTCTTCACATTCACTGTTTGTATTTGAACTCATGTGTTCTTATGATGTATCACTTCATGAAAGACTCTTGTAGAAGTTATGACATATCTGGAAAAGATATAATATTAAGCAAATAATGTGGCAAACGTCTTTTCTTGACCAACATGGTTCTTTCTACATTTAATATACTGTCAAGTCACTTTTGTTTACATAAGGATAAATTTAATGGATTCTATGAGAGTTGAGTTATCTCAACTAATAGATACAAATAACAGTTGGTCACAGGACTAGAGGTGACATCAAGAAGCTAATATACAAAATTGCAAGAGTATTATGAAACCTGACTGTCAGAATTTGATCATTGGGTTAGCCAAGACTGCTCTAAGTAATCTTGAGCAGGTTATTTAACTTCTTAGGGTTTTTGTGAAAGTTAAATATAATGTATTATGGAAAGTACTAATATTTAATAATGGCTCAATAAATGTTACAAAAAGAGACAAGGAGAAAAAGACATGTTGAAAAGAAGATGTGGTACTTCTACACAATGGAATATTATTCAGTTATAAAATAGGATAAATTTGAGTCTTTTGTTGGTAAATGTATGCAACTAGAGAATATACTCTTAAGTGAAATAAATCAGACCCACATGTGCAAACATTATATTGTCTCCTTAGTGTGAGAACCTGAAAGAGAAAAATGTAATCTGAAGGGTACAATAGATACTTGGGGATGAGCTTATTCAAAAGAAAAGAGATACTGAGTTAGGAGAAGGACAGGAGAGGGAGTGAGGGAAAGAGATTTGTCTATATATGTAAGCAGGATGGTTTGGATATCTGTACTGTGCATTTCTGCTCATCTATGGAAAGGAGCAGGTTATACTTAACAAAGGATGCCTGTGTTCCTATTCCACTGAGTACATGGCAGGGTGAAAAGTACATTATCTTTTAAACTTAGTGCTGCATCTTCATGGTACCATATTCTTCCCCTTTGTTGTACTCATGAAAGTTTCAATTTTATCTCTATTTATGGTTATGTGATAAATCCTCACTTGCTAGATTATAAGCTCTGTGCTTGATATTCCTCACAGCATACTCCAGTGTGAAGCACAATGTCTGAAACATGATACGTGCTCCAGAAATACTGTGCAATGTGTGAATGCGCTGCACCCAGCAACTTCTCCTGAGTTCTTTCTTCAATGAACACACTTGTCCAATCCTTGGGTCTCTGCTATGATTCCTCTTCCCAGAGCAAAAGATATTCCAGGTCAGTACACTACCCAATAAAAAGAGACGGCAAGTAATTTGGAAAGCCCTTTCACTTCACCTTATATTTCCACTGTATATGTATTTAACAGCCATGCTGAGCTTAGACTAATGGTTTCCTCTCCAAAATTCACATTGAAACTTAGCTCCACACTGCAATGACATTAAAAGGTGGGGTCATTAGGAGAAATGATTAACTAATGAGGACTATGCCTTTCTGGGCCAATTAGTGCTTTATAAAGAGCCAGAAGGATTGGCTGTGGAAATCAGCATGGAAAGTCTTCAAAAAACTAGGATCAGAGGTCCAATCTGACCCAGTTATTCCCCTTGTGGGGATTTTACCAAAAGAAATGAAAACACCACACCATGGCAATATATGTGCATTTTATTTATAGCAGTACAATTTATAATAGTTAAATCTCAGAAACAACACAAATGCCCATCAACTGAGGAATGGATCAAAAGATGTGGTATTTTTATACAATGGAGTATTATTTAGCTGCAAAGAAAGTAAACTTGAAGATTGCTTGTTTGTTTGTTTGTTTGTTGCAAAACTGCAGATGAACTCAGGACCTTACACTTGCCAGCCACATGCTTATTCTACTGAGCTATCTCCCCAGGCCCAAATTCAAACTTTTTATAGATAAACTGATGCAGCTACACACCATACACATAGTGAAATAAGAAAGACACATATATGTAAATATCACCTTGCCTTCCTAGTGGAAGAACCTGAAAGAATAAATAAAATCCAAAAGACACACAAGGTATTGTTAAAGGGAAAGAAACTGCTCAAATGAAAAGAAGAACTAGGTTGAAAAAGGAGAAAAGAAAGAATATATTAGCCAAGATAACTGTGCTACTAATTTCTAATGTTTTATTGAAAAGAATAGGTGACAACTTAAGTTTCTGGTCAGTTTTACATCCTTATATCTGATAAACTGAGCAACTGCTTTGAAGACAACATATGCAATATAAAAATCCTCATTGAGTTTCTATCATCTTGTTTTCTGAAATTTTGTATTTTCTAATTTTTTATTATTTTTATTCTCTTTAAAGTAAAATAACTTTTTAAAGAGTCAAAGGGAACTACCTGATGCTATTTTTACCCTTTCATCCCTTTGCCATATGAGGTCACAATGTTCAAGCCACTTGGGAGCCAACCCCAAGTCCCTTGACAGACACTAAATCTGTCAACACCTCTTAGCTTGGATTCCTCATCTCCTAAAAAATGAGAAATGACTTTTAATTGGCTGTTTACAAATCACCCAGTCTTTGGTATTTTGCTTTGCACTAGAAGCACAACTGGGCCAAGATACCACTTTAAAAGTGAGCCCTGAGGCTCAGATTTAAAAGATTATTTGACATAGTCATAACTAGGGCCTGTGAGATAGTGCAGGGACCAAGCACCTGCTTTGACAATCTCAGGGATCTGGTCTGATCCCCAGCACCACATGCTGCATGGGTCCTGCCCTAGGTGTGCTGAGCCAGCCAACAAGACCAGGTGTGGTGGCGTATGTCTATAATCCCAGTGCTGGGGAAGCTGAAAACAGGAGGATCACTATGAATCTGAGCTGCACGGTGAGACCCTATACCAAATGTGTTAAAAAAAGAAAACAAAGGCATAACTAGAACTCTGATTAAATAATATTCTTGAGAAAGGGGAAGAAACTTCTCAAAAGGAAAGAAAAACTGGGATGATGGAAAGGAAAAAAGAAAGAAAGAAGGGTATATATATTTCACATTTCCAGTATTAACATGATACAACAACGAGCAGAACCTGCATCTAAGATCAAATGATGTCTTTCTTTTCAAAATACCTTTAAATGTTCATACTCACTAACAATTCAACTTTTGCAGACATTGAGTATGTTCATTTGTTTTTTTAGCATTCATAAGTTAGAGGAAAATCTTACAGGATTTTTTCTCTTGAATTCCAGGGTTAGATTTTTTTTTCTCCTGATTCCAAAGCACCCTTCAAGCACCACATGCTTTCTTATCTAAGCACCACATGCTTTCTTGATATGTTGGTATAATTATTGTACAAATTATTGATTCCTGAAACATTCATATTCTCTGCAATGTCTCATTGATTATTCCAGCACTGATTTCATGGGAAGCTAAAACAGGACCTTTAGGAAATGAAGAAGCACAAAAAAAAAAAAAGAATGCAATTCTGAATTTTCTTATCTCTACTGACTTTCTATGATGCCTTGACAAGCATTCAGGAGTTGAACATCTTAAATGCTAACACAATGGGAAGCTTCTAGCAATTTTTTAAAAAGGCTCTTATATTCAATAATAAAAGTTTATTGAAAGCACCTCACTCTTTTTTCTGCCCTCTTTTTATGGGTTTGACTGTTTTGCTAAATTAGGTTTGAGGTTCCCTCGCTTTGATACAGCACCACATTAATGAGGCCAAAATGTCACGCTCCATTTCTGTAGTGACAAATGGCACCCTTCACCTCGGGAAGCATCCCTGGTTGATTAAAGCAGGCATAATATTTGTATTCACACAACTCCATCCCACGATACAGCATGAACAAGTTCAGGGCCTAGGCAACTGAGACTGATATCGTCTTCATTTGTTGAAAAATAAAAGCAAATTTCCCCCTTTGTTAAAAAGAAAACCCCATAGGCAACTTGTTGAAGAAATCTGTTTGCTCCCCACAAAGAAATTAGAAGCTTTAAAAATGAACAGAGAGCCACGTGACAATTTAAAATATCTTCAGTTCTTTGGATTGAGATGCTCCCATGATCACTGGCATAGATGTGCTAGAAGTCGAGGCTGCACACTGAGTAAATAAAATGTGGTTAATATTATCAGGTTAGGAAAGGGTCCTACCGCTCAAGGCACCTGAACATTAAATTTAATTTGTCTTTTTGCACATTTCACTGGCTCCATTGTAATATACTTGGAAGCATGTTTGCCCTTCTGTCCTCTGTGACAGCAGCCCTATCAGTGCCAGGTGTAATGGGTAAACACCACACCATAGATGAGGCGAAGTACTTTTAAAGTTCTTCCATTTAAGAACATCACAGTGAAATAATTGTAATTCAAGATATCAACACTGATGCATGGCGGTTGCTACCAGCAGAAAATAATAAAATGTAAATGAAAAAAGTCACTATTTAAATAGAAATATGTTTGATAATTAGCAGATATATTGGGGGCAGTAGGCATGAGGGAATATCTGAAAGGATTTAAATTTAAATAGAATTTCATTTCACATTTCCCCCATTGTACAAAAGTCCATCTTTAATTCATATTACAGTGAGTAATTTGTAATGCTGTGTCAAAATAGATATGCAAAAGGATATGCATTTGAATTTTAAATCTGATTCCTAAGTTTGAATTTAATATAGTGCCCTCACTGAGTCTTGTATATGGAATAAGAATTCTGAATCTGTTTTGAATGTCACGAGGATCAGCAATCATGCATAGTGTTATCATTGTTCATTATCTATCATGACTTGTGAAAAGAACATGAAATGACATTAATCATTATTTCCTACTACTAATAATATACTTTCAATGCAAATTTTACCATTTTCTAAATATCCAGCAGAAGGAAATTCTTCACCCTCACCACCCCCATTCACCACCCCCTCTTTTTATTCTTGATTTGCAGTTGGGAGCCTTGATGACATGAGATGTTAGTGATAGGCTGAATTGCTCCAAAGGGAAAATAAAGACTTGCAAGGATTAAAAAAGAAAAATTAAATTAACTAAGCATGGAGGCACCTGCCTGTACTCCCAGCACACGTATGGGACAGAGCCAGGGAGGTTACAAGTTTGAGCCCCACGTGGGCAACTTAGTGACTTAGTGAGGCTCTGCCTATTAAAAAGATAGGTAAGGGCTGGGAACACAGCTTAGTTCATTAGTTCATTTTTGTATTCAATCCCACAAAAAGGAGACTAAGAAAAGGAAAGAAAAGGGGAAAGGGAGGTGGGAAGGTTGAACTTACAACCCCAGGCCACAATACCTAGAATCAAAAAAATCTTTGCCCCAAAATCTTCTAGTCATTTAATCTAATTCTAATTTGTCAAGTGAACAGATAAAGGCCACTAAGGTCAGCAGGGAAATGGAAACCAGGGTTTTTGCCTTAAGATGAAGGATTCTTCCTGTGCACAGAGTTACGTTACCCTGAGAAGGGGAGGCTTTGAGATCGGACAGTGCTGAGTTTGAATTCTGGTTACTTGCTCTTCATCTGAAAAAAATGTTTAAGCTAATAGGACATCAGTATGTCACTGGGATAAAATGCCCATGCCACATTGCCTAAACTTAAGGAGCGTCACCTAGAGAGAAAACATTTTCTCAGGCTTTCACAGAGAGCAAATTGGTCAAGCAATGGCCATGACTCATCCACATGGCTGACACTGACAAAGGATCTACAAATGGCTATAGAGTTTCAGGATAAATCTTGAGGGGATTGACTGACCTTATCAGATACAAAAATTACATTTTTTGTTACATAGATCTTGCTTTATCTTGGTCTTAACCATCCAGCAGAAATGTATAGAAACAAGGTATGAAAAGTGAAGCCAGGTTAATATGCTGAGCTGTGAAAGACCCAAGTCAACAACTTCTAACATTGCCAGTTCTGTAGTTAACCCACTACTATTGTGGACTACTGGACTATATTGGATTGTTTTGCTGAATTCATGCACCTACAATATTTGAATGGCAATGGAATACCCATCTCTGATAAAACTAAACAAAAAAGGGGTGATATAACTGAAGGACCATTTTTTAGTGAAAAATATACATATATATGTACAAAATAGATAGCATAGATATACAGCTACTTTCCCTTAGTTCAATGCGAAGAAAGATTTGTACTAATAGTGTTTAAACAAGATATCATTTCTGCATCTTATACTATGAATAACCACTATGAAGACAACAATATGCAATGTATTATCATAACTGTCCTACTAACCTGTTTCGAAACTGTCTCACTGCTATTTGTTTCTCAATAAAATTAATTTTAAAGAATAAAGGATGTGGAAATTATATTAATATTTTAATGTAAATGCTTAATGAAATATCACTTTGTCATTCTTTCTGAGCTGAAGAAACAAACTCATAATAGTTAAGTACATTGCTCAAAAGCAAGCAGCTGACAAATGGCAAAGCTAGGCTTTGAGCCTATATTTGTTGGAGGTAGATAGGAGGAGCTAGGTGTCTGCAAGGGTTTGAAATTAAATGATAGGCACAGGAGAGATGGCTCAGTGGAATAAGCACTTCCCAGGCAAGCACAAGGGCCTGAGTTCAATCTCTGGTTCCGCCAAAAAAAGAAAAAAACAAACAAACAAAAAGAAATTAAATAATAAGTCATTTGAAGCCTCTTAAAGGGCTTCAGGGAGTGGCACTGGTGGTCGTAGCTCTTAGTGGAATAGTTTTAGGTCAATTATTTATGTTTATTGTAAAAGCTAATCAGTATGGACTATCATAAAGAAGAAAGCAAAAACTACTTTCAAGTGCTCGCCTTGGCAGCACATATACTATAGTTGGAACCATACAGAGAAGATCAGCATGGGCCCTGCAAAAGGATGACATGCAAAGTTTAAAGCGTTCCACATTACAAAAAAAAAAAAAGCTCCACTATTTTCAAATCTTATATAGATAAAGCATTTAAAACCATTTCTAGTTAGGATTCCCTATCCTGTCCTTTGCTTTGCTATTTATTGTGGCTATACAGTACTGCCATGTAGATAAATAAAGAATCCTCACCTTCAGTCTTAAATAAATAAATAAATAAATAAAGGATGTGGGAATGAGGAAAAAATCACAGAAACACAATGTGTGAGGGAAGCAAAAATATGTTTTACTTAATTCTCAGTTTATGTTGGTAACACTTTGTTTTTTTAAGAAATAATTAATTTATAAATTACAACAAGCATGGTCTTTTTATCTAAGTAACTTAGATCTCCTCTGCTCAAAGGTAGACAGACAGACAGACAGACAGATTTAGATACAGATAGATCTCAATATATATCCACATATATATATATATCCAGAACTCAGAATGAAACAAGATCTTGCTATTTCTATAGGTAAAAATTCAGAGAAGAGACAGAGACACTGGAAAGCTAACCATCACCTGGAAATGTCCAGTTTTCCCTCACCAGAACAAGAAAGGGACCTAAGTGCTGTTATATTCGGATTGAAGTTGGAATAACAGGATCGATGGCAGCTGCCAATCTAGGTAGTGCACTAAGTGCACTAGATAATGAAAAGAGGGAAAGACATGGATATTTTGTTGTACTATGTCCAGGACAGCCTGGTACAGGATGTGCTCAATGGTTTGAGAAGCTGCTGGAAAGTGGGACCATATGGGGCAGGACACTCATGTTATTTTATTAGTCTGAACTCTTAGTTTCAAATAAAATGTCCATAGACTCTGTCCTTCAATCAGATACTTCTGAGAGTGAAATGGGCTAGTATAAACAGTTATGCTGGGCTGCCAAATGTAGACCAGGACAATAGGAAACAAACAAGTCCATGTGCTCACCCAAGCCTCAAGTTAGAAATCAAGTTAAACAGCTCAAGCAAGAGGATATTTATTTGTGCCAGTCCTGTGAAAGTGTACCTACATGCCTGGCTTCCAGGACACTGGGACCCTGAGGTCTCTGGGACTCAGTGTCTCGCTACTCCATCTCTCCACTCTGCCTCTCCCTGTCCTGTCTTCTCTCTCAGGTAGGCCCCACATCAGCCCCTGCACCTTCTAGGCTTTCTGAGTCATCTTTCCTCTTATGGACCTCAGCTTTGCCTTTTCAACACTCTGCCAAAGTCCCAGGACAGCATTTCATGGGTCCACCTTGGGCCACCGTCCTATGCTTGACCTACAAGTAGTTATGGTGTGTGTCTAGATGTCTCCCAAAAACCTCACACAGTCATGGATCTTTTTCAGAGGTGACTGGATCTAGAGTATATGATTAGTAAATCAGTCCCCTGATGAATTTGGCATAGTTCTGACTGGGATTAAGGGTGAGAGTGCTACACCCACCATGGGGTGGGTATCCTTCATACCATACAAGGACAATAAAAATTCTTGACCCCTCCCATTGCTTTTTCTGTCTTCCAATGCCATGAACAGTTGTCCCTCTGTCATGTGCCACGCTGCCTTTGGACTGAAACCTCTACAGACTGTGAGCTACATAAATCTTTCCTTCTTTCACTTTGAGTGTCGGGTACAACATCTCAGCAACGAGAAAAGTAACTAAGACATGTAGTAGCTCAGGAGAGGAAAGTGATTGTTCAAACTTATTTCTCAAGGCCACTTCTGGAGCTGAAGAAAGGACAGAGGAGGGTCATCCATCCAAGCCAAATGGCCTGAGCCTAGACAGAGGATGATTCCCCAGAAGAAAATCAAACCACAAATCTGTAAAGAGATTTATACTGGGCAGGTGAAGCCAACAGCTTGTCACTAATTCACTAGTTCTTGTTTGGCTTACAACAGTGGATGATATATTTCTGTAGGATCTTTTTGTGCCAGGGACCATCTTAATAAATTAACTACATGAATTATCTCACTTAAACTTCAAAGCAAACCTTTCAGTTAGATACCATTATTTATGCATATTCAGAATAAGGAGACTGAGATACCTAGCAAATGATTGTACCCAAATGCAGCATATTTTAAACCAGAAGGATTTAAAAAAAAAAATAAGAGATTCAAAAGCGATGGTTCAACCAGGCCTGGTGGCTCACACCTGTAATCCTAGCACTCTTGGAGACTGAGACAGGAGAATCACAAGCTCAAGCCCATCTGGGCCAATTAATGACTTAGCAAAAACTTATTTCAAAATAAAATACAAAAAAGACTGGGGATATAGGTCAGTGTGAAGGCTTTGGGCTTAATCCCCAGTGCTGAAAAATACATGGTGCCCTCATGGGTAGCTGGAGAAAAAGTAGCCAGAGAAAAACAACATTCTTGTCATCAGTTGTGGGACGTGGAGGCTGATACAAATCTGTGCAAATCAACCTTGTTAAAATAATGCTCATGGTGCCAGAAAGATAGCTATGAGGTCTAAGCTCCTGAATGGCAAGCACAAGCACCCAGATTCAATCCCTAGTACCATGTGCCATGCTGGCCACCGAAACCCAGTGTGGTGGCACACACTTGTAATCCCAGCACTGGGGAGGCTGAAACAGGAGGATCACTATGAGTCCAAGTTGTAGGGGATATAAATGGACCATTTTGGTATGAAATATATATATATATATATATATATATATATATAAAATGTGTATATATATAATGTGTATATATATATATATATATGTAAAATATTTACAAAATAGCATAAATACAGCGGCTTTCTCTTAGTTCAACAAGAAGGTTTTGAACCAATAGTATTTAGACAAGATATCATGTCTGCATCTTGTACTAGGAATAACTACTACAAAGACAACAATATGTAATGTATTAATTATTGTAACTGTACTACTAACCTGCTTTGAAGCTATCTCATTGTTACTTCTTTTCTCAATACAATTATTAAAATATAAAAAAATAAGTTGTGTAGCAAGATTTTGTGCCAAATAAATAAATAAATAAATAATGATTTTTTTCTTTATTTCTTTATTTCTTTATCTATTTTATTGAAGTACAAATATCAGTGAGAGACAGTTTTAAGACACCTTAACAGGACAGATCAATAAATTAATATATTGCAAACTGTTTTCATAATGTTTTGGTATCGTACAAGGTGCATACATGATATACTTACAGACATTATTACACTGTATGTCTCTTATCAGTAAATAAAGAGAGTGTAGCTGTTTATGTATCTTATTTTTTATAACTGAATTACATCAAAGATTCAATAATTAATACTTTCTACCTTGTTATTTTCCTAGTGGTTGTCCATAGTACTAGAAGCTGACATAATATCCTGTCCAACCACCATTAGTGCAAATCTTGCCTCTCATAGAATTATGTAGAAGCACGGCATTATCTGTCATACACACACTGTACTGTCCCTACACACTCATCATGATTCTTCCTTTCTATACCCCTTCCTTTGTCTACACCTGTCAAAGATGGGCACTCCATTGTCATTCAACCAGTTTAGGTGCCTGAACTCAGTGACACAATCCAACATAGTCCAGCATTCCACAGTAATAGTGAGTTATCTGAAGAAGTTGTTGACCATAGCCATTTACAGCTCAACTTATTATTATGGCCCCGTGGTGTATACTTCATTTTTTTTTTTTTGTCTTTTTGAGACAGGGTCTCACTATGCAGTTCAGGCTGGCCTTAAGCTCACTTTGTAGCTCAGGCTGGTCTCGAACTCACAGCAATCCTCCTGCCTCAGCCTCCCGAGTGCTGGGATTACAGGCATATGCCACCATGCCCGGCTTGTATACTTCATTTTTATACTTTTCTGTTGGATGGTTAAGACCTAGATAGAGCAAGACCTATATACCAACACATGTAGTTTTTGTTTCTGATGAGGTCAGTGAAGTCACCTCAGGGTTTATCTTGTAGTCCTGTACCTTATTCTGTAGATCCTTTGTCTGTGTCATCCATGTGGATGAGTCACAGCCAATGCTTGACCTGATTGCTCTCTGTGAGAGCCGGAGAGAAAGTTTTCTCTCTAAATAATGATTTTTAAAAAATTTTTAACACAATGCTCATCTATCTTTGGCTTCCACACATATTTTAGTCCTTTTTTTATAATTGCTTCTCTCTTATCAAACTAAAACATAAGTAACCAGGTTTTTCTATTTTTTGGGGTCTTCCTTGCCATGAGCAGGGCTTCCGTCTACCTAGATGTCTGTATGTTTTTTTCTCCTGTTAACCTTTATGTTGTCAAACAAGTACATAGGCCTAGCAAGAGGCTCTAAGAGGGGAAAGGTAAAGCTTTCTGTAGAAATTAAGTAATTTACCCAAGGGTACAAATCATCAAAAAGGCTGAGATTTGTAACCAGGAGGTTAGATTCCAGATCTAACCCACAGCCATACCCTAGAGTATGGGAAACAATAAGACTGGTTAGTTCTCCTGGAGCAACAGAGGAGGGGCTCAGAACAGCCATCAATTATCTTCCACTTGCAACATTCCCATGGCCCTGCATAAATGGAGAATAAATATTCGTGATCACCAGTTCCAAATGATCCCCAAATTCTCTTGCCCCGACTGCCACCTTACACGCCTTTCCAGGCCTCTTTCCAGGGCTCACATCTGAAATGGTTAGAAAAATCTAAAGCCAGTCAAGAAAAGCATCCCCTCTATTGATTTTTTGGGCCCCACCTCCTGTTGCAAATTATCCAAACACTTTGAACAAAATCCCCAAGCCCAACAATCAGCACCAGCTTTTTGAGAAATGGAAGCCAGAAGCCACTTTCTCTGGCATCATCAGTAGCTCTGAATTCCCAGCAGGGAAATTACTCAGTGCTCAACTCCAACAGTGGAACCCATGAAATCAAGAAATCTGCCATTAACAAACAGCCAAAATCTAACTCAGCGAGAGAGGGGAGGAAGAAACTAAAATGATGAGATGTGTTTTTACAGACTATGTTTTTATAGCAAGGAATTTCTAATTAAAGTTATGCAAAAGGCACTTTCAAGGTTCCAAGAATAATTCAGCTGTGTTGATGTAGAGAAGTACTTGGCAACTTTTAACGCTTGTATATTTAAATATATTTGGCCATGTTTACTTGCACATTCTTAAATTAGACCTGAATAACTGGCTTATAGATACATAGTACAAAACAGCTTGTTTGTAACAGGAAAATTGTTCCATCTATCTTCCTTTATAACTGAGCCTCAACAGACTTGATTTATTGGTGTGGTTCAGGAAATTTGTCCCACATAGAGTCACAGGGAATCACTTTCATTTGTATGCTAACTGCTTTTGATCTTTTTTTTTTTCTTTTTAGCATCGTCAATGACCTTGGTGATTGATTTTCAGTCTAGCTAAACCAGTTTGTTTTATACATATTCCCCAGCAGAAAAGAGAGCTGTTTAACGTATGGTACGCTCTGTGGCACAAAGAAAGTTCTGGGTATTTCACTGACATCTGAAAGTGTCCGAGAAGATGTCACATAAGCAAGACTTCTGGACTTTGGAAGGAAAGATTATAACAATGATAAAGAAAGATAACAACCGAAACAACATACACAATAAGCTGAGACAAGGTTCGGCCAAATAGCTCAGCAGATTAAAGCGTTTAGGCAGATGCAGGGCTGGGAGGTCGATCCCCAGGCCGGCCCCGCCCCCACGGCACCCTGAGAGGCAATTGGACTGGGCGTGGTGGTGCACACCTGTTATCCCAGCACTTGGGAAGCTGTAAACAGGAGAATCACTACGAGTCTGATCTACACAGTGAGACCCTGTAGACCCTGCAGACCCTGTCCTAAATATAAAAAAAATAAATAAAAATAAAAGGTAAATCAAACATTTAGTTCTGGGGTCAAGGCTCCAGAATCATCACCTACCAGTTATGACCCTAGCACACGTTACTTTACTCATCTGAACCTCCATTTCCACACCCCAAACTCAGAGTTGCCAGCAATATCAATACTATTTAATTATTTGAGGGATAAAAACAACCAGGTATATGGACAGTATTTAGCATGATTCTCAGCTCACGTACCTCCAGTACATGTTAGTTGGTTTTCTGTTTGTTTGTCTGTTTGTTTGTTTGGAGGGTTTTTGGGGTTTTTGTTTGGTTGGTTGGTTTTGGTTTTGGTTTTTTTGTGGAACTGGGGATTGAACTCAGGCCCTCCCACTTCCCAGGAAAGCACTTGTTCTACTAAGATATCTCCCTAGCCCCAAATGCTAGTTATTTTTATTGTTAGAGATGCAATGGAAATAAACACAAATATATCTTTCTGGCTACCAAATACCTAATAATTTCAGTGGAATGAAATACAGAATCAGCGAAGTGAGGGCAACTATTCTATTCACCCATCATGATTTCTCTGCACAAAGGCTAGAACTTATTCTTTTGATTATCTTCAACCTACATTTTTCACAATGACCCAGTCAAGTGTGAGTCTGGAATCATTATTCTAAGCTGCTTTCAATTAGTACGACAGCAAATTTTCATTCATTTCAGACTCTTCCCTCCTGACCTACAGATACGTCACATGCACGCTCATACACTCCTTCTGTGCCACATACGTTGTTTCTGATATTCCATTTTCTACCTTCACTATCTCCACTTCTCTCCAAATCTTGGAAAATCCAGAGGTGGACTTCAAATCCCACTCAATGCAAGACCAAAACAGAGTTCATTTCCCACCCTTGTTTTCCAGTAGCCCAGTAAAGATATCAAAGCAGTGGAAGCTTTTTGTGATTTACAATGTGTGCTGACATTACTGCTTATCTTCCTGGTGCTCTTCTTTAATGATAACTGCTGTACTGCTTCTTTTGGGAATGTCCTCTATGTCATAGCATTCCATTAAAACTAAGCTGTCTTTTAAAGTGCCTTGCTTCTCCCAGAAAAAAAAGTAATAAGCATATCACTTGTACTCACTCTGGACATGGGGGAAAATGACCACAAATTCAGGAGCTTAAAGCCACAGAAACCTATTCTCTCATAGTTTAGGAGGTAAATCCTAAGTCAAGCCTTCATCAGGATTATTTCTGGAATCTCAGGAGAGGAGCCTTCCCATACATTGACTCCAATTTGTGGTGACTGCTAAGGAACCTTACTGTTCTTTGGCCCCTTGATCTGTAACTCCAGTACCAGCTTCCATTTCATGCCATCTTTTCTCCTGATCTCTTCTCCTTTGCTGTCTCTTGTAAGAGCCCTCTTCTTTGAACGTAGTGTCCAATTAATCCAGTGTGCTTGCATCTTAATCCTTAATTTAATTATTTCTGTGAGGACATGTGTTCTACCTCAGATTACAACCTGTTATTCCACATGGATATGGGCTGGGGGAGGGACACAGCTCAGCCCATTTAATGACTCAAGATAAACTAACCCAAATCATTCCCTGGAAAACCAAAAGAACAGAAACTTGGCAGCACATGCATTGCCCCAGCAAATTCCTAAAGAGATTGTCACTAAATTCTTATAATCTACATCCAAGAAACTTGCCTAATCCCCTTCTTCAGTGGCTGAGCTACTAAACATCTTCAGTTCTGTGCCACACACAGTGTCTGCACCATAGATTACAATGCAGCTTAACCAGTTAGAAATCAGATTCTGATACTAGAAAGCTAAGAAGTCTACATCAGAGACCGTAATGTCTGAGCCACTAAGTCCTGAAAGTAGAAGTTAGAGCAACACAACGTCATCTAGTTTGTTTTCTACTTTCCACTAATCATATATTCCTGTGGTCACAGCTCCACTACTCATCTAACTCAGGAGTTCCTCCTTTTAGAATCTTTACTTGCTCTGCATAGTAATCTTTCTAGAATTGTTTTAAAGTTTATCCAAGTGTATAGGTGATAGTTCCTGGCACCTTTGCAAACCCCAAAAATGCTGACAGACTGACTAAACTAAGAAGTTATCTTATAATCCTAGGGCACACTAATTAAATCCTACATACTGACATTTTTTGGCTAAAAAAAATGATAACTATGCTAATTAGCCCGTTAGAAAATGTTCATATCTCATTGTGCCAAATGAGAGAAGATTCCTTCTAATTGTTCCTACAGGATTGCAAGTGACTGCATGGACACAATTTAATTGCCAGAAACATCATTACCTCCTAAGTCCCATCACCCACTTAACTACCACAAAGGTTCCACCCAGACAGTGAGTGGGAGCTGGAGCTGGATTGGCTTCCTGGAATCCTGGCTCATTACCACTTACACTCCAAAGTTTAGGCACATAATGAGTTTTTGAAGTGAGAATAGATGTGGCCTTTGACTTCCTACTGGATCCCACACTATCCAGGGACAGAAGGAAGCCAAAACGCTAACAAACTGGTGGGGAGAGAACAGTGGGAGCACTGCAGACTTTGCAACACCCTGTGGAAGCTAAACTGCATCTGTAGGAAGATTCAGAGCATTCTGAGAAGTGTTTATTTAGACAAAAATCTCCAAGGATTTACTAAATGTCAGCCAGTGAGATTAAAATGTCAACTTAGAGCAGAGATGCCAAGATAGAACTAACAACATGAAGGCAAATAATTTGGTCGAATAGAGTTTAACAGGTCTTGTGGACCTCCTATGTGCAGGAAAGTATAGTAGGTGCTGCAGGGAGCACAAAGATGAGCAAGATGACGCTGTGGCTCCCAAAAAGTTGATAATCTGGACAGGAAGGTAAGAGAAGAAAGCAAATTCCAGAAATGCAAGTAGGGAATTAAGTGCTTTCAGAATGCAGAAATGAAACACTAGAAGGAAAAGAGTTACACTAGCTGCAGAGGTACCCCCAGGGAAGTTGTTACCACACAAGGCAAATAAAAGTCGTAATGGTCCTTGAGTGGGAGGGGCCTATCTATACAAAAGATCATTCAGTTCTAGAATCAACCCATGCCAAAGAACAGAGAGTGGATTAGAAGGGGTGGAGAGCTGAAGGGAAGATAAAGTAATGAAGAATTATTGTTTAATTGTTGCAGTGTCTGTTTGAGGCAATGGAAAAGTTTTGGACATACATAATGGTTACAACTGCACAATTTTGCCACTGTAATCAACGCCACTGAATACTATACTTAAAATTGCTAAAATGGTAAATTATGGTACATATTTTTCCATAATTACAAACTCTCATCTCTGTCATTTAGGTGAGGGTTCTACACCTGGATGCTGGCTCCACACTTCACTGGTAGATACTCCTCCCACAACCCAGGGTTCTTATCTAAATTTACAGACACCAAGGAGATCAGAGTTCCTACTCTATTTGGACATCTCAAGTCAGAACAACAGCCTTTGCCTCCAACATTTGGAACTCATTTTTTTATTAATTTTATTGAGAAAAAATTGCAATGAGACAGCTTCAAAACAGGTTTGTAGGAGAGTTACAACAATTAATACATTGCATATTGTTGTCTTTGTAGTAGTCATTCATAGCACAGGATACAGATATGATATCCTGTTCAAAAACTATTAGTAGTAAATAGCTATTTATTTATTTATTTATTTATTTTTGTGGTACTGGGGATTGAACTCAGGACCTTGCACTTGCCAGTCAAGCAGTTATTCTACTGAGCTATCTCCCTGGACCTTGGAATAAGTCCCCACATCACCATCTCCTCATTGCAAGATCATCGTCATCTATCTTCCAGGAATGCTACAATGCCCATTTTATGCCCAGCAACCACAGACTGGTCCAAGCTCTTCACCCTCACCTTCCCAGAGAGTAAATACGACACTCAGAATCCTAACTTCGTGACATCTTCAAAAGGACACAGTGTAAAAGTCACCTTTCCCTTTGCTCGCACAAAATACAGAATACCTACAACTTCAAGATGCTTATCTCTAAGTCAGCTTATGGTTTCAGAGTATTCAGCCCATAATTAGTAAATTCCATGGCAGAAATGCTTAGCAGAAGGGCAGAAGAAGGGTTGCTATGGCAGCCAGGAAGCAAAAAGAGAAGGGAGAGGCTGAAGACAAGCATAGATGGGGCTGGAGACAGGTGGATGGGGAGGTCATGGCCTCCTCATCCACCCCTTCCACAAAGGCCTCACCTCCTAACAGCACATCCATCTATGTTCTCCCTGATGGACTCACCTACTAATGCCTGTAGAGCTTGCATGATCCAATCACCTCCCAAAAGCTCTGAACATATGAGACTTTAGGGGGCATTCTATACTTAAACCCTAACACCCATATTCAGCAAGCCAACACCTCCTAGAACAGGAACAAATAGCCCATTTGAAACAGCATTAAGACCTTAATTCCCAGAACCTATGAGACCAAAACAGACCAATAATGAGTGGAGTGAAAATGTAAATCTTATATTTCACAACTTGTTCCTGCAACCAAGAGGGTCCAGCCTAATGTTTGGTACAATAGAAAATGTTTCTGGCAGATTTTTCCAGAGTAAGCCAAAATCCCTGAGTCCCTCTACATGAATTATCTACTGAGGTGACTTAATTTCATGGTTTTTTGTTTCAAGGAGAAAGGATTTAGATAAATGTTCTAATGCAGTAATTAGCAGTTACATTAATAGCATTGATTTCCCATCATGTTGTCCCATTATTGTAATTATATTTCTCTTTAAACAATTTTTCAGACTATAATCTCCTACTAAGATGAGCCTGATATCCTTAATAACCTCCCTTCTCCACTGTGTGCCCTAAGCTGGTAATGAGTCACATGCTCTTTAACCTTATGTCATACTTTTTTAAAAAATCTCTCTTAAGAGCCATGGTAAAAGACCTGTGTTGGCAATTACTTCCAGAACCCAGGATCAACATTGAAGTTGTCAAAGCAAGTGGTCATTTGGCAGGACTGGCTACACAAAGAGCTCCTTGACATGACATAAAAATGCTTGTAATCCCATCCTTCAGGAGCCCTTTCTTGATCTGTGCATGTTTTCTAGAAACAATAAATGATAAAAATAATTTAATAAGCCAAGCAGCAACTTGAAAAGAATACCACTTACCAAGAATCTAGAATATGCATCAAATACTCTAAGATTAAAGCTAACACATATGTACCTCTCACTCTGTTTCAGGCACGAATGTAAATTCTTTCACAGAATTTACATTAGTAAACTCATTTCATTCCCCTAAAAACTTCTGAGACATAGACAATATTCCGATTCCCATTTCACAGATGACAAAAAATTGAAGCATATCCAAGATCATCTAGCAAATAAGTAACATGGCAAGTATCCATGAAGACTGGCTCAAAGATCTGTGCTGTTCACCTCTACTACTCTGCTCTCCTACACATTATTAAATCATCTCCTAAGGTAGATCTTCTACTCCTGTTTTGACAGTTGTAGATGCTGACAGTAGTGTGACCAATGAGTGTCCCAGTTATGTGAACCAGATCTGTCTGACTCCAAGAGATTTAAACCAGCCCTTCCATCCAAAAAGAATGTAGTGCAACAGTCAACTATGACGGCTACACAGATGCATAAGAAAATGAGAAATAACTTAATAGCCCATATGGTCCAATAACTAAAGGAAAAAGTTGCAGAGACTGCTAGCTGGTCCATGAACCTATTTTCTCATCCACTGACAAACAAGTCATTGAGTGCTAGTGAGTAGAATTTGGGCAGAAAACTTTGGAGCACAATCTGCCACTTAATTTTTTTTTTCCATTCTTTGAGTGAATGAGGCGACTCCAGGGACCAGATGAGAGAGGACCAAAAGAAAAAGAAGCAGGTTCCTGATTGGCCATGGGATAGGCCACAGGATAGGCCATAGGATTGGCATCTAGGAATAGACTCACAGAATAATAGCAGCAAAAAATGTGAACTTGTCTGTTTTAAGCCACAGAGGTTTTATCCATTACTCTTAGAATAAGAAATGCTATATTAACTAATACAACATGGCAGCTAAATGCCATTGTTGGTGTACCGATAGGTTGTAAGTAGAAGGGAAATAGACAGCTCATCCTGAACAAGTGAAACCATGTGACCTAAAACCAGGAAACATGGTAAAAGTGCGCCTTAACAACAGGGTCAGCAGCTCACACATCCACAAGTCTTTCCACAAGTGACATGAGATACCATTGGAGGTTTTGAGGATAAAACTGTGGAAGGAGAACAAACAGCAAGCTACTACCACTGAATTCAGAGAGCAATTCTTGGGGTGAAGCCATTGCTGTAACCCAGTGGTGATTGGTTCCCCCTAAAGGATGTTTCTAAGCCACCAGTCCAGGCAATGTTATCACCAATGGTTCTGAGAATATTATTGCTTCCAACCTATGACTGATTTCAAAATAAAAACCAAATTAGATACAGTGAAATGGTATGCTTCACAGTATTTAACATCTTTGTCACTGTAAAACTGGCCTTAAACATTGGCATAACATATTTGCAGCGAATTGGAAATTTCAAAGTTGTCAAGTTTACTGAAAGTGTTCTTACATACCTAATTTTATTGGCTACAGAACTGTGACTTCTCAAAATCTTGGATGCATTTAGTCTGGGGAAATAGCAGGTTCAATCTCTAGGACCATAAGCTGTACTGAGGTGCTTGCCATCAAAATGGCATGGTAGAGCACACCTGTAATCCAGCACTGGGGAGGCTGAAACAGAAGGATCACTACAAGTTCCAGCTGCACAGAAAGACTCTGTACAAGATAAATAAATAAATATTTTCAAAAGCATCTTGGATGCATAAAAACATAAATGGTCTTTAAGAGAGTTACATCTGGCTCCCTGAGATAGGTGTATACCACTTTCTTCCCTGTCCAAACTTCCCAGGGTAGGATGGGCCAAATAGCTCAGCGGATTAAAGTACCTACTTTATCCCCAGGCCTATTGTGCCAGCCCCGTCCCCAGGGCGTGCTGAGACAGTGATTGAGACTGGGCATGATTGTGCGTGCCTGTAATCCCAGCACTCGGGAGGCTTTAAACAGGCAGATCACTGCAAGTCCGATCTAGTAGAGATTGGACCCTGAACACCCTGTAGACCCTTCCCTAAAAATACAGAAAAAAAAATTCCCAGGGCATAAGTGTGAGGAGTTAGGTAGTAGGGAAAATATCGCCTTTCATGCTCCTTTAGGGACACAGTTAACATGTGTTTGTCTCAGCCTGCAAGGTATTCCAGAGCAGGTCGTGTCTAGACTGTGTCTATTCAACAGTTGCAAATGGTTGGGCCATACTTATTATATCTCTGTCCACTGTTGCTAATACATACCAACAAAATCCTAAGCAATCCACAAAATGGAGAGCAGGCCATCCGGAAGACCATGAAAGTAAGAGTACTAGGAAAGGTGTTCACCCTTCCCTTCTACCCAAATCCCAGTGGCACCCAGTGGTTACAAACCACAAGTCTTTCAGTCCTTGCCTAACCCTCAAGAGATAGCCACTGGACCCCAATTTGTTCCAGTCTCTGTCACTGCTGCCATTTACACCTTACAAGTTCAAGCTTTTGTGGTAAAGGATGGCCAGGAAACCACCGCTTTTCTCAGAGAGAAGGGAAAGGACTTCCATCCGAGTCAGTACTTAGACATCTCACACACTTGGCAGCGATGAAATGAGCCCTTGAAGGAGCTGAGAAGGAAAAGGTAAAACAGGCCCCCTGCTGTTTTCCTGTTTGCTGAGCATCATTCAAAGGTACAGTTAACTGTTATTGAAATAACTTAAACTGTGGAGAAAATATCAAAATAAACCTATTACGCCAGAACCCAACCATTACAGCCAAGGAAATAATACAATAAATCCTTTGAAATGAAGAAATATAGCAAGAGGCACTTGAAAACTGAGCAGTGTTTTGTCACCAAATTGCAGCATTAATAGCTCTTTGATGTTCCTTGCTAAATTCTATATTTCTGACACTCCAAATGGATATTAGGAAAATCATACTTATTTGATACAACTCATTAGCAGAAAGGAAGAAAACAAGAGGATATTTTGGAACCATACATCTCCTTTACAGCTGACTGTGAATCTGATAATATTGGAAGAGGGAAACAAATTGAAAGGAAAGAATGAGTCTAAACTGTATTTATAACCTTGGGTATAAATGAACTATTATCTCATCAGTAGAAGATCAGTCCTATTTGCAAGACTAAATGGGATGCAAAGTGCTGCCAATGGTCCTCTGGTAATGATAAGGAGACAGGCATCACAGAAGAGGTTATTTCCGTTTTCATTATCAGCGGGACCTGGTGTCATTTCTGCATACCTATAGCTGTTTTCTTCTTTCAACAGATTTTTCTTCCCTGAAGATATAGCCATTCATCCCAGCTAATGAAACACTGCTTGCATTCACTCTATTTAATAATAACAACAAGTGCAAAGGATCAGAAGGAAATTAGATGCTCACAGACACCCAGCTCCATAGGCAAGGCCTCGCTGATGACTTGCTCCGTTATCAGACTCTCCTTAAGGCCTGCCTGCGATTCTCAATGTCTGTTTACTCAATTGCATTTTAATTTGTTAAGGGAAGTTGAAGTCATGACTCAGCTCTAATGCAGCAGCATGTGAGTATTAAACCAAAATGCAAATCTAGCAGTACATCCCTAATGAGATGGAGCAAGCTCGTTTTTCTTCTTATCATTTCTCATTCAGTTTGATTGGGGGGGCAGCATTTATGTGGCATGTGACCACATTTAAACTGTTTTTTATTACTTCTAAGCCACTCTGACGTGATTAGTCAATTTGAAGGCCTAATTCTGATACTGGCTGCCTTAGAGACAGTTAAACACTTAGGGGGAAAAAAAAAAAAGACGGGGAAATCTGTTTCCCTGTGCAGCTATTGTGTTGGGAAGAGCGGATGGTTGTGCTGAAAGGGAAAGATGCTTCTGGTGTTTTGGGATCTATGTAGTGAGTCTTTCTTACCCACCTTAACTTTCCATCCTACTTTCCTCACTATTACCATCAGCCCCCAGATGAAAGGCCTCCCAAGGTTGGGAAGCTACCTTAGTCTAGATTCTCTGAAAGGAGAGCCTAAAGCAAGGGAGTACTGAAAGCTGACCTCAGAAACACCAAAAGCAAATGAGGGAGCAAGAAAGGGAAGAGAGTATGTGCAGGTTACTGGCAGCTTCCCATGTTGGGTACCACACCAGACCTGTTACCAAAAAAAAGAGAACTTTAATTTTGCTTTTAGAGACAAGAACCCTCTGTGTAGCCCAGGCAGATCTTGAACTCTAAGTGATCCTCCTGCCTCAGCCTCCCAAGTGCTGGGACCACAGGCATACTTCCACCACACCTTTATTTGGCTCATGTCTTAAGAGGGTTCAGTCAGTACAACCTGGCAGAAGGGCAGGACAAAGCAAAGTTGCTTAGTTCATAGCAGCAGGAGGCAGAGCAGAGGAACACTGTCAGAGAAGAAAGAATAAGGGATTACATACTGTTCCCACAGTCACTGCTCCATCTCCCACCTAGATACATCAGAAATGTGTTTCACCAATCCCTTCAAGGGCCCTCAAGCCAATAAAGTTGACACAGTCAGCTTGACCACAAGTGGATGAATGGAGAGTTCTGCTGTAGGGCTCTACTCCCTGGGCATCCTCTGAGACACAGTGTCAGTGACGCTCCAGAATTAATGATAGACAGGGAAATGAAGTATTCATCTTTCAGTTTCTAAACCTCAATGGCTGAGACTTGCTCCTGGGGGCATTAACTGCTCTGACATCCTGTGCTCTAACCTAGCACACTTCAGTAGCCTGAGAACAACCAAGGACAGACAGAGCAACACAAAGAGTTGTCAATAGGCAAAGAACCTTCTAGATGCTAAGATCTCTGAGAATACCACAGGAATGTGGCTGCAGGCTGTGCTATAAGGAGGGATGACACAAGAATTGGGTATGAATCAGGCTTCTTTATCACTTCCTGTATGGCCTAGATGTGAGACCTCTGATCTCAAAACACTTGATTTTCTCTTCAATGAAATGAGGTTGTAACATGGATCTCTTCAAATGAAAGCAAGGATTCAGTAATGATGAACTGCTGTGTGTAGACTCCTAACTCCTAGCATAAGACTCACCACACAGGAGATACTCCGTGCACACTGGCTGTTTTTATCCTGAATATTATGATCTATGTTAACTTGTTGTCCAATACATGCTCTCCACATCACTTCACCCCCTCACAGCATGGGACACAAAAGCCACATGCTCTGCTACACCCCCGCGGTGGCAGGGTGAGGACAGGAAGCAATAGGACTCTTTTTTCACCTCACTATGACAATTCCTAGCTTATTCGCAGACACGGTACATGTCCTGACTTTGTACACTGAGTATAGGCAGGCAATTCTCCAAGAAACCCCAGCTGCAGAAAGTCTGTCTTTCTGTTTCTCTCTCTCTCTCTCTCTCTCTCTCTCTCTCTCTCTCTCTCTGTCTTTCTCTCTCTCTCTTTCCATCTCTCCATCTTCCTCACTCTCTTTCTCCCAAGAACCCTTTTATAAATTCAAAGAAAAACATGAGGAACTCCATGGGTCAAGGATACTGATGCTCTATCTGAGGAATGTGTCAGCTTCCGTCGACTTAGAGCTGAGTCTCTTATGCTCCAATACTCTTGGACAAGGGTGTCACCAGCACTAATCGCAATAGTCCATCTTGGACCCAAACCCTAGACCAGTGGTGGAAAACCTATGGCACACATGGTGCAGCAGGCTGTTGTTGGAAGCTCTAGAAGGTTCTCCATCACTCTTCTCTACACAGTGAAAGAGGTGTAACAGCCAATGTCATCAAAGAGTTCCAAATGTTTGTTGAATAAATGGAATACTGCTTAAAGTTCTAGTAAATGTCTGTTGGGTTTTTTTTTTAATAATGCTTAGCTTTTCACATTCAAATCTTTGTTTTTGCATCTCTGTTTAAAAAATAGTTTTGTTGTTTTATTATGTTGGTTTGTGTTTTGTTTAGCTTTTTGAGACAAGATCTCACAATGTAACCTGGGCTGGCCTCAGACTCAAGGTGATACTCCTGCCTCAGCCTCCCCAGTGGTAGAATTACAAGCATGCACACCATACCACAACTAATGAAACAGGTTTTTGGAAAAAGAGCAAATAAACTCATATCCCCAGGGTTTGTCTTAAGCCATACCATGTCCCCTGTGTCTGGATTCAGCTGCCACCTGCAGAGTGTCAAGAAAGCCCTCATTTCTATAAACCATGGGGAGATATGAGCCTCATGCCTACTTTCATAGATGGCTAAATAGCCCTAAACTGTCTCTCCCATTTCTGTACTTACAAAAAAGTTTTCAGAAAGGAATCAGAAATGGGAGCCTGATGCTGTGGGAGCCATACTGTGTACATTTCAAAGGAGGCTTGATTGGAGGTATGTTACGGCATACATATAGTTTCCCCCCCCCCCAAAGCCTCATGGAGGCTTGGGGTGGCTCCTGAAGTTTATGATGATTATTGTGGGTGTGGGTGTTGCACCTGCCCCAGGGCAGGTAATTTGCATTATAATGTAAGGTGAGAAGAGAAGCTAGCTGCTTGAGCTGCTGCTACCCCTCCGTTTGTGCTCTTGCTCTTTTCTTCCACCATAAAAGGCTGCTTTCTGCTATGTGCTACTCTGCCTTGAAACCAGCTGAGTATGGACTGAAACTTCCAGTAACTGTGAGCTAAATAAAACCTTCCTTACTTCATTTTGAGTGTCGGGTATTTGTCCCAGCAATGACAGAAGAGTAACTAAGACAAAGTGGAAGGAGGGTAAAGAGGGCAGGAAGAGAAGAGCCACATGAACCACGAATTTAGTTTAGGGTATGTCAGCAATGAACTCAACCACCATCCCAAGTGATGGTGGTTGCCTAGATGGTGCACTCACCTATCTTTCTGCTGAGGAGAACCCATCCCTCAGATGGCCCTCAGCTTCACAAGAGGAAATGAAAGGCTAACAAAAGACCCAGGAGAACTTTCCTATCTCCTCCTGAGGTAGCTGCCTGTCTGAATGGCAGGCGGAGTCATAAATACTTGATGCCTCACTCTCTTGCTGCAGTGCCTAATGAATTGTTGCTTCCGTAATTCTTTATGTGTTGCATTGTAGAAAGGAACCAATTAAAAAGTTTTGCCAATTTGAGTCCTCTGCATAAAGTATCCTCAGCAAGGAAATAAATGTCTCTGATGCCTTCGGATGCTTGGCGAGCTAAAACCACATTCAAATTGGCTCAGTAATACCTTTATACATTCTTGTGATGCTCTGCTGTCACATTTATGCTAAGTATTTGCATGTCATCAAATGAAAACAATTTTCTGAGCTTTCTTTCACCCCCACCACCACACCCCCACTTTGTAAAATTAAATTCCAGCATAGAATTTTAATTTGCTTTAGGTCTTTTTTATTGAATTTGTCTGTATCTCTAACTGATCCATTCTGACTTCCCTGGAATTGTGAAGAAATGCTCTGAGGAAAAAAAAAAAAAAAAAAAGCTGATAGTTGCGTTTCATAGAAGCCAAAGTTCTTCTTACAAATTAAAATTACATTCCACTTTGCTGAACACTAAGAAAATCGGCTTTGGAAAATTACCTCAGCCCTAAAAATGGGGCTGCCACTTACCAGTCAAGCCCTAGCCCTCTAATACTCATCTGTGAGCAAGCATGCTTGGCTCTGACTCACACAGAACTAAACAAAATCTCATTAATGGACTTGGCCTAAAGAAGCACTTGAAGAGACAACTAATCATGTTCCACATGATGGGAAATGCCATACAAAATCAGAACGGAGGTGAATTTCTAGACAAGCTCTTTCATCGTAGGACAGCACCTTCTTCTAAAAATTAGTTTGGATTGTCTCAAGGCTGGCCTCCAACTCTTCGCAACACTGCACTTGGATTGTTGATGCACCATTTTCAAGATGAGGCCAAGGAGGAGAGAAAAAGAGAAGGTGGAAGTGTGTATGTGACACAATGAAAGAGGGATCAGCAACCTGGAGTTCTGGAGGGGAACTGGAAGCCTGCCTTGTCCTCCAGGGCTTGCAGTGTAGAGAGGAGATGAGTTGAAAGTGGTGAACCAAAACAAAAAAGCCATTATAAAATAGTAAAAATGTTGTTTGCATTGGACTCAGGACCCTGAACTGAATAAATCCAGACAAGTGTTTATTCTACTGAGCTATCTCCCCAGCTCCTACATTGGAACTTAAGCAAGCAACAAAGCTCTGTAGTTGGCTTTGAATAGTTGAAAACCTACCTGAGGATAAACAGTTGAAAAGAGGCTTCAAAAATGAGTGATTACTAGGGTCAGGGATAAGTTCAGGGGTGTAAGTGCCTAGCAAGTGCAAGGTCCTGAGTTTGAACCCTGGTACTACAAAAATAAAAGTGATTCCAGCAGACAGATGTGGCCAGGTACCGTAGACTGAGGGCACTGCATATGTACATTTGCCATTGCGGAAGGAGAAGTCCAGGAAGCAAAGGAAAGAGGAGGCCAGGCAAGCAACATGAAGCTTTTTTAAGAAAGGCTTGGAGGACATTGAAAAGAAACAGTGTCACTAATCTAGAGCCAGTTAGATTTCATGTAGGGAGCAGAATGACTGTACCTGTTTACCGTCATGCACACCTAAGGATGTATTGGCCAACAGCAGATGGCATGGATGATGGGGGTCTCATGAGATTATAACTAAGGTCAAAAATTCATCTAGGGAGGTCACACCCTTGGCAAGGTGACAGCACACCCACTACTCACTTGTGTGCACTAATGCTGCTATGGACAAGCCTACACTTCCATTTTTATACACAACAAGGCACTATTCTGACATGAATTTGAGTCATTTGCAAGATAGTCGATGTACCTTGTGATCATGATGTTAAGTGAAGTCAATCAAACACCTGAACTTAAATATCAAATGGCTTCTTTCATATGGAAAACCCAAATGTCAAACAAACACATACAATGAAAGATAAATCATGAGAAATATGGAGGTAGATGTTTTGCAAGTGAGAAGGGGAAGATGGAAGAAGGGTTTAGGGGAAATAAAAGAACTGACATGTGCTGTGCCCATGTACCTGCCCCACACATTGCGTGTAACCCGTATATACTGCAAACACGCATGAATAAAAGTTTTAAAATAAAATTAAAAAGAGAACAACTGAGATGAGGAAAAGGGGGAGAAAGGAAGGAGAGAAGATATGTATATATACACAAGATAGCTAAGATAATTGTGCTACTAATTTCTATTAGTTAATTGAAAGGAACAGTTAGTGCTAATATTGTCCAATCAATTTGTTTTATTTTTCAAAGATACAAAATAGTGGGGCTGGTGAGGTAGCTCAGTGGTCTAAAGTGCCTGCGTAGGCATGCTTAGGCAAAGCACAGGGACTGCGGTTCAATCCCCAGCACCACATGCTATGTCAGCCCCACCCCCGAGGCAGGCTAAGCTGGCTAGAAAACAAAACAAAAGAATAGTGATAGAAAAAAAAACAATATTAGACATGATATAAAATTTTACTAAACAAATAATAGGAATTTAACAGTTTGCTGTATTGCATGATGCCATCTTCAAATTAGTTAGTCAGGTTACCAGACATAAACATGCAAGATTCATTTAAGATAAAACAATAGCAAAAAAGTTGTAAGAAATTCAAAAGAAGAAAAAAAAAAAAAAAGAAAAGGAAATTTTTAGGATTAACTGCTCTTTTCAAAACACCAGCAGAAATCACCGGTGCAATTACACCAGACAAAGTATCTGGTCAACTTGCATATCTGTATCTGGTAATCTAAGAAACTACTTTGAAGACAACAATATGTAATATAATAACCACTGTTAATTACCTATCATCTTTTTTTGAAATTCTGTATTTTTTCTTTCTTTAAAATAAAAATATTGTTGGGGAGATGGCTCAGTAGAATAAGTGCTTGCCTGGCAAGAGCAAGGTCCTGAGTTTAATCCCTAGTACCATAAAAAAGTTAAATAAAATAAAAATATTAAATTAATTTAAAAACTAAAAATTGGCCAGAGATGTAGCTCAGTGAAAAAGCCCTGAATTCAATCTCCAGTACCACAAAATGAAAAGGAAATAACACTTAGGATGCTGCCAATCATATGAGAGTTTAGCTCATACAATTATATATAAGCACACAGTATGCATATACTTTCAATCATAACCTTATAACATAGTGCCCTTATGCTTATAAAAAATCACTATAACTGCCATATCTGCCATATCTGATATATCTGCCATATCACACTGGCCACTTCATTATACATTTCCATGCCTATTTTGTGTCTTGCATGCTTGATTTATTCCAGTGTTTGCCTTCATCAGGAGAATGGGAGCAATAGGCCATATGAGTATACAGCAAACAGCTCATGGCAAATCTACATAGCAATGCATGTCTCAGATAGTATCCTCAACAACATTAAGAAACACTAGAATGTATTAGAAAAATCTCTCTTAAGATAGTCTAAAAGAAAGAGTTGAGAATTTGAGGGCTAAAGAATTCAGTTGGAGAGACCTCAAGGAAAGACGGGGTGCCTATCACAAAATAACCATGCACTTCAAGACATTCTTCAAAAGCTGTTCATGGGAAGGGCAAGACACTTAACATAGACCACCAAAAACAAACACGATGAGAAGGCCAATTGTCAGACAAGTTAAGGTTCTCTGATGATGCAGCTTAAATCTAAAAATCAATTATAGAATTTGGAACATCAGTCTAAAGGACTTATTTCTTAAATCAATTTTTTGCAGTGTTGGACAGCTGCGAGTAGAAGATTATGCTCCCTGGCACATAGACTTCCTGCAGCTAATTAAGGACACCCATGTCTTAGCTTCAGTACAGTGCCATTTCTAACAGATCTAATCTTCACAGTCATTCCTGACCATCATCCAGGACCTCTCAACATGCTTAAAATGTGAACGCCGGAGTTCCTCCTCTCACAAACCTGTTTTGCCAGGTGTTGTCTTGCCTTTCACTGCCCTCAACTCTTCAAAACTCCATCAGTCCAACTTGCTCTTCTGAACAACATTCAGTAAGGAAAAGCAAGAAAAAGATGAGATAAAGCCCAAACTATTCATAATGATGCCAAAAAGTTGCAAGAAGAAAACTTGAGAACTTCCATGGAGGTTAACATGTGTGTTACATTGCTGGCCTTTATTGCCCAGATTATATTACCGGTCTGTCCAGAAATAAGCATGCAGAACATGAGCAATGCATATACAGTGGCTATGTAGGAACAGTAGCACCTGATAAGCAAGAATTGGAACTGCAATCCAGGTTGTCCTGAAACAGAAGCTAGAGACACCCCACTGGGCCATTCTGCCATTCTGGAAATGACATTCTTTCCTAACTCAGTTTTGGCTTCCAAGCAGGCACACAACCAAATTGCATCAACATGATAATGTCAGCGAGGAATGGGTTTAAATTTCCAGCTGCATCCCCACACCGAAACTCTCCCCATTTGGGAACATAAACAAGATTCTTGGTGTTTGTGTTTTTTCATGGTTTTGTCCCAAAGGTCTTTCTATATTTCTGAGTAATAAGTCAATTTCTATACCACTTTCTTATTTAAAGAGTTGGGCTTTGTGTGTGTTATGCCAGTTAAATATTCCATCTTCTTATAACTAAATATAAAAACCAATAAATGGAGGTATGAATTTTCACAATTTCACATGAGAATGCATCTGCCTTTGGTTTCATCAGTTTCTATGTGGTTATTTCTTATCATAAATAGCTTTCAAGCTGTCAGAATGATACTTTTCTTCACCCACTTCCCAGAGAAAAAAATTTACACAGAGCTACCTTTACTACCAAGAAGCATGCAAAATATAGGTTTTCTGACAAGGAAGAAAACATGATAATTGATGACTGAGATAAGCTGCCCTTCTCTGGAGGTTTTTAATTACCACCTTTCATTTACATAACATGAAGCCTTTCCAAAAGCGTTCAGGTACATTATCACCTGTGTTCTTCAGCACAACCCCATAAGAAAAGAGAGCAAATACTACAATCATCACTTTTGGGAATGAGCTGCGAAGACTGAGAGGGGTGCAGTGACCTGACAAGGTCACTCAGCTCATTAGGGCTGGAGCCAGGGCTCTGATCAGGTTGCCTGCTTCCTACCCAGACATTCTTTCCACTACACCTCCCCTAGAAACAGCCAGAAACACCCAGGTCCTCTCCCAGGCTTTGTGGAGAGGCCAAAGTAGTACTGCTGATAGAAAAAGTAATGTTTCAATTTCTTCTGTGAGAATGTGTCATCTTTACACAAAAACCTGATTTTGCTGGGACAAAGTGGGATTCGGGGCCTTCCTTCGAGAAAAATCTGTTGGTTTTGGAGTCAAACAATCTTGAAGTCAACTCAATTACTTGCTAGCTAGGAGAACTGGGACTTCAATTTCCTTAGCTATGAAAAGAAAAGATGATAAGAATACATGTCTCATGGAGATGTGGGGAGGACTGGAAGGAATGATGGCTGTAGAATGCTGTAAGAATGCCTGGCACATAGTAAGCCCTCAGCCAACGATCACTGCAACACGTAGAATTTTCCCTCTTGTTGTCACCAACACCACCAGCAGTAGCAACCTTATCATGCTGATAGATCATGGTGAGTGTAATTCTGAACACAGTGGGCAGTGGGCAGTGAGCACTGCATGCGGCCAACCTGGGGCTTCTATTGGCCAATACTTCTCCGGCTCTCACTCAAATAATGAGATTTATAATTTCATTGACTAGGTACACTCATTAGAAGCTTTTCAAAGATTTTTCCTGTCCACTGAGGCCAGTAAATAATCTCCACCTGGGTCAAGCTCTGTGATCGCCCTGGTGTCTCATTGATTGCATGAGTCAGCATTTGGAGCCACAGTGGAAGATCTACAGTAACCAGAACAAAGAGTCTAAGGAGCCAGAGTCGAGCCTGGCTCAACTCTGCTATCTTTGGACCCAAAGCTCTACTTTTACCCCTGCCATAGTTAAATAATAGGACATTTTCTTAACTAGTGTCCTATTCGTCTTTAAAAACATCTCTTATTAGATGGGAGAGTCTATAAAATATTCATCAACACAAGTTACTGCCATTTCTTTATTTTTCTTCCTTTCTTTTTATTTTTTTCTGCTGACCTAACCTCAGAGCTGCTTAAGTGGAAATTAGATTTTTTTTTTTTTGAAACTCTAGCCTGAATTTGCTAGATTTCTTAAGGACCAGGAAAAAAGTAATTCTGTAGGATTAAAAAGGCCAATGTACATTCTTATTCTAAAAATGGCACACAAAAAAAGGGACAGAAATGCTATTCAGTGTGGACAATTGACATTATAGCACCACATCTTGAATGAATGCACAGGTCTCTGAATCCCTATCAAGAACACCTGCACATCTCCCCTGTGTTACTCTGAACTAAGGAAGGCTTCCAGGGCCTTTGGGAAATATAAAGTGCTCACAGTGTTAACTAGGGAAAGCAGACATCTGATTGCACTTTCAAGAAAAGTAGGGCTGGGGAGATGGCTCGGTGGAATAAGCACTTCCCTGGCAAGCTCAAGGGCCTGAGTTCAATCCCCAGTTCCACCAAAAAAAGAAAAATAAGGAAGTGTGTGATTTCACAGATGTTTCTCGTCAAAGTAGAGAAACTTAGTAACTGTTCTTCATCTTTCCTGTGTTCAACTTTTGGTATATGCTCTCTTCTTCCCTTTCTATCATTTGTTCTTTTATTTTCTTTCTTAATTAAAAAAAGTTCAAGGCCAGAAGTTGCTTTTGTTTTTGCAGGGGAGTGGAGAATGGGAGTTATCAGAGATTGAACTCAGAACTTGCACTTGCCAGGCAGGCACTTATGCCATTGCACTATATAACCCCAGTCTTCCAGAAGGTTATTGATCTATTACGGTTTTTTTTTTCTTTTTTTTTTTTTTTTTTTTTTTTTTTTTTTTTTTGGCAGACCCAGGGATTGAACTTAGGCCCTTGCGCTTGCCAGAGAAGTGCTTATTCTACTGAGCCATCTACCCAGCCGCTGATCTATTACTGAAAGTATAAATATTCTTTTGTGGCCAGTATAAAGCAAAACTCTCCAGTACCCCTCCCTATACTGCTGTCTTATCTCAGAACCCTGGTTTTGAGATAAACCTTGCTTCAGACCATCAGAGTTACTTTTGGTAAGAATATAGCACCACAGACTACAATGCTCAACTTCAAGTAAGTTTCTGGCTCCTTTATAGTAAAATCACAGTTGTGTGTATCTCAACCATGTCGTGAGCCCAAGTTTGGTGTCTTTTTTTAATAAGTTTTTTTTTTAAAACAGCTCAACATTTATGTCACAGAAAGGCACTTTGAAGAACTGAGAAGAGCTTGAAACTCCCCTTTATGTTAACAAGGTTCCCATCAACATCTCTTACCAGGAAATGTGTTTCCTGCCCACTCCAACCCTCATTTTCATGATAATTGAAATTTATGCTATTGATTATTAAGAAAATTGAATCGTGTGAAATGAAAATGTAATACAGTATTATCCTAATGGTTAAGTTTTCTATTTCTAGTTTATGCTCCTCAGAGGGACATCCTTATAAAGTGCTTGAAATTTTTCTATCTCTGAAGTTACCTTAGCAACAAGATAGGGTCATTGCCTGGCATTTCCACTCACAAATTTATCATCTGACTAGAATGTTTACCTTAAATTCTAGAGAAAATAGACACGGTGGCAACAGCTCTGCCCTCTTTGGAAAGCTTGGCTTTCTCTTCAGTCTTCTGTTCTAATGTTCCCTTTTCTCCTTCTCCATATATATATATATATATATATATATATATATATATATATATATATATATATATATAGTATGTATTTGGTTATATATATTTGGAGATATATATATATATATATATATATATATATATTTGGTACAGGGTCTCAATATGCAGCTCAGACTGGTAGTGATCCTCCTGTCTCAGCCTCCCCAGTGCTGGGATTATAGATGCACGCCACCACACCCAGACTCAGTGGCTGATTTAGTATGCCCAGGGGCTGAGCCAGCAAGGCACATGGTGCCAGGATTTGAACCTGATCCCTATGCTTGCCTAAGCAGGTGCTTAGTCCACTGAGCTATCTTGCCAACCTTTCCTCTCCTCTTTATCTCCTTCAGAAATGGAGAATCCATCTCTGTGGTTTCCAGTTGGAAAGCTATACACTCTACAAGAGATTTGAACTTATTAGAAGGTGTTCCTAGTCTAGATTCTTCCCAAGAATAAGCTAAATGTTGTCACCCAGGCAGGCTAAAATGACTAATCCTGTGATAATTAGACCCTTCAGTTTTCTGGGTGAGTCCTAGGAGATAATCCCACTTCTAAATAAATCCCAGAATTGAGGGGCCATTGTTCTCCATAAGACCTCTGACCTTGTCACAGTCATAAGGTGTGTGACATCTTAAGACCCTCCCCAGGACCCCCAGCTGTCAGTCTTGTGCTCAAGAGGAAATTCCACCACCGAGCACATGAGCTGGCCCAGGAAGCGTGGCTCAACTGGAATCAGAAGTGGAACCACAACAAAAGTGATGAAGGAACAACCACTTCTTTGTGTGCCGCACTCAACATGGGTGCTTCTCCTCACTCCTCTTCCAGTTTAGGCCTTAACCTTCTACATGTAGTAAGGTTAGGCCCAAGAGGGCCCACAGCATAGGGCCAGTAGTATTTGCTATACATTTCTTTACCAACTCAATATCTCTGAATTCTTGGCATGCCTGTACTGCAACCCTGATTGTAGTATTCCATTCTTTTACCAAGTGCTGCTATTAAATCAAGGAATACCACATAATCTATGTTGTCTGAAAACTTGCTAAAATCAGATCTAACTCTGGCTAAGTTCAGCATCTTCTAAGTCAACTCCACACTGTTTGTCTGTAGGGTTTTTATGTTCTTCACAGTTCCACCAGGAAGCTGCTCCACCCCTCTGTAAAGTCATCCTCACTTTTGGACCCTGCAGCCAATGAGCTCCCTCCAGCCCCAGAAATATAACCAACAGGGCACCCCATATACCAATTCTGCTAACTAAGCTCTAGCTTCGTGCCCCTTAACAATGTCCTCACCTGTCTGTCTGTAGCTCCTATAAATCAGTAAATGTTCCTCATTGCTGCTGTGTATCTAACAGGTGTCATGGTTCCTGTGAGGTGTTCTCAGGTGTGGAAAGAACTTTGTTAAACTTCTTTCTGTTTAGTTTTTATAATTTCTCTTGCTTTTATTTTAAAAGATATAAAGGTATCCCAGTGGTGTAGTGGTTGATACATTGTGTCTACTTGACTGGATCGGCCTTGGCGGATCCACACCCTGGGGCATGGGGGGACTGGGGTGGGGAAGATAGGGAGAAGGGAGGA
>PVKA01015414.1:0-50076 GCA_004027165.1 Ctenomys sociabilis | reverse complement strand
TTAAAACCAAGATTTATAAAATATTGAATTACTCTTGGCAAACCATACTGAATTGTAAGGTTATATAATATATTTGGGTCAATTCTATTTTAACATCTCAAAATTTACTTCTCTTTATTTTAGCATTTAAATAAATGAGTTACTACAACACATTATTTTATACGTTGATACTATTGACAACTAAAATGATTAGTTTTCAAAATCACATTTTTTTTCTGCAGGAAAGAAAACATTTATAAAAATAATAAAAATAAAACTCTATTAAGCATTTACTAAATGCCAGGCACTATGCTTAATTTTGTTTTGTTTCGTTTTGTTATTTTTTGAGATGGTTTCACTATGTAGTCCAGGCTGGCCTCAAACTCAGTGCTCCTCCTGCCTCAGCCTCCTGAATGCTGGGATTGCAGGTGTGCACCACCCAAGTTGGCTTGTGCTTAGTAATTTGTATGGTTTTCATATTTAAACATCCAAATATTCCTGTTATGTAAATCAATTTTCAAAACCAACTGACAGTCGAGGGAATAGAGGCTCAGAGGGCCGCAGAATGCGGGCCCCCATCCAGCAGGGTACTGAGCTGCAGTTTGGCCTGGCAGCCTGAATGGTATCCTGCCATAGGCCTATGGTTGGGCTATATTTTGGTCTGATTTGCTACTCTGGATTACTGCTTTGAATATCATTTTTAAAAATGGATTTGAGTTAAACACTGCAATCTGAATTCTGCCTTGATTAAATTGATGCTTAATAGGGACTGACAGGAACTGAGAAGTAAGGAATTGTTTTAACAAGAAAAAGCCAGTGAGCAGAAGCTACACACCACAAATACTGTGGGCATGAAGGAAAGTTAAACAGAAGATTAACTTCACATAAATTCCCCAGTATATGCTTTTCTAAATTTCCTTCTTGCACAACACAGGGCTTCACAGAGGGAAAGAGTTCCGTGGTCATCCTAATGAACATTTGCTTTCATGGGCAGAAGATGTTTTCAGAGTCAAGCCCAGTTAATGTCTGTCTTTCAGGATGGCAGGGATTTGGCATGCTGCTCCCTTCCTCCTGAGAGAAAAATCCAAATGCCTGCCAGACCATTTAATATTCTCACTTCCACAGCAAATCACTTTCATCTCCTTCTGCCTTTAAACTGACCTCAGATTTTGGCAAACAATAAAATGTTGTGAAGAGGAAGCAAGAGGCACAGGGCTGGCATTTTTTCTCTCTCTCTCTCTCTCAAATAAAATATGCTTATAATATGAAGGATAACTTTTTATTATAATTTCTGCTATCAGCTCTAAAAACTTTACAGTTCCAGCCTTCAATGTTCTAACTGCATTATACACTAGCTCAAATTATAACATAAATGAGTGACTAAACTAACATCTAACTCAGTGACAATTTTCAGTTTTAATTCAGTAGCCAATTCTTTTCCTTTAAAAGAGGATAAGAAATACAAAAATTATTCTCTGAGATCTAATCCAATAAGAATATACGATCTAGCTGAAGAAAATAAGATTATCAATAGTCTATGGTTCAACACTTGCAACAGAATTAATTTTCCTTTTAAGACAATTAGAAGTATAAACTACGTTCTCAAAAGTTAATTTTTGAAAGAACAGATAATATTGTCCTGCTTTGGCTCACATTCTCATTCTCTCTTGTGTCTAGAACATGAGATAGCAAGAAACACCTGAGAACACAGAATGAAGTCTGACCCAGAAGAAGGACCATTGTAAATAGTCTAAGAAAATGCTTTTAACAGACAAAAAACAAAGATTGGCTAAAAACAAACATCAGGGGGAAAAAATGTAAACAAAGGAAAAATCACAGGAGCACATGATGTATTTAGCCAGCATCCTCCCAAATCTTCTGGTCAATTCTAACCAGTAAAGTTTAATAGGTGTATTTCAGTTTCTTCTGCTGTGCTTTTTCAATTTTTTTCTTAATTCCAAAATAGCTATTTACTGAACTTCATAAAATTATTTTTTAAAATAAACTTACTACAAAAGGAAAGAGAAAGTTGAAATCACAGACCTGTGTGAAGCTCACTGGGAGAATGGTGTAGACTTAGCATTAGTTCTTTTAGTGGGCATTGTCCTAATTCCAGCCTAAACTTGAGTTTAAGATATTCTGTACGTAAGGTTAGTTATAATCACAACCATATCCACCAACTATATACTTTTCCTTTTAAAAAAATTCTATTTGTTTATTTACTTGTACAGGGTCTTGTTACGCAGCCTGGACTCATAGTGATCCTCCTGTGTCAGCCTCCCCAGCACTGGGATTACTGGCGTGCACCACCATGCCCAGTTTCAACGGGGCAGCACAGTGCACCCTGGGTTCTGGGGCCAGCATGGCAGGCAGTACTAGGGAATGAACCTGGCTTCTTACACTTGTCAGGCAGGTGCTTAGACCACCAAGCTATCTCTCCAGCCCTATACATTTTCTTTTTAAAAGAAATGTTGACCAGCTGCCTTATTTTACTTTTTTCCCATATAACCCACTCCTCCTCTCCTACTTTCTTTGGCCACAGCTTATACAATCACATTCACCTGGATAGCATCAAGACACACAGCAGAAGGCTCCAGTAACAGACCACAAATTAGAATACAGAAAAAAAGGAGTTATCCTTTCCTTTCCATAATATACAGCATAAGATTCTTAATGTCATGATTTTATCTACATATACATGATAGATTATGGACTAAATGATTCTCTTGAGATTGTCAAAATAATGTGATACAAAACATACACAGATGAAATCTACCACATATACATAGCTGACTGGATATCCAAATGTCTTTCTTAGAATACAACATCTGGAAAAATTAGAAAATGTCAAACTCTTCATGAACAAATGAGTAAAAGAGTTAACTTAAATCTTTATACAATATTTTCAAATGGCAGGGGAAGGTACAGAAAGATTATCCTGATCCAAATGCCATAACACAATAATTATATCTCATTTTAAATTTTAAAATTTCTAATAATTAAAATGATTTCCAATTAGACTGGCATTAAGATTAAAACTCGTGGTTATATAAATTCCTATTTCCTCTCTTCTAGCAATTACCAGGAATTTTTATCAATATGCATCAGAATGCGGGGCCAGGGAGATGGCTCAGTGGAATAAGCGCTTCCCTGGCAAGTGCAAGGGCCCGAGTTCAATCCCTGGTTCCGCCAAAAACAACAACAACAAAAAAAAACATATCTGGCCAGAATGCATAAGTTAATCATTCAAATATTTGTCAATGGAGAATTCAGAATTCAAGTCATTCTGATGATCATAAAAAATCTAAAAACAAGTTCATAATATTCATTAAAGCATTTCTGAATATGAAATCATGTTCTGATAGAGACAACCTATAGTTCATCAATGTGATGTTTGTGAAAAAGTTTCTTATGAAAATATGATTTTTTTCACCTTCATGATATATACAGTATGAGTCTTTAGAACACAGTAAGACTTTTTTTGGGGGGGGGGGAAACCAGGGATTGAACTCAGGCCCTTGTGCTTACCTGGCAAGTACTTATTCTACTGAGCTAATTCCACAGCCTCTGAACACAATAACTCCTAAAAAAGCTTTAAATCTACATAATTATGATTATAACAAAAGTGTATAATTACAATAAACTGATGTTTTCTCGTGAGTCAGTCTCACATTAAATACGCATTTCCCTTCTGCACTGTGTCCGTTTAACACTCTACCTCCAATTTGTGCAAGGAATGTGTTAACAAACCATTTTCCTTTTTCTGTGTTGGGTGCTTCATAAGGTGCCCACTCCAGCTGGCAGCCAGCAAAATACCTGCATTTCTTTCCTCCTCTGAGAACAGGCAATGACAAACTCAGGGGTAATCACATTCAGGTGACAAAGCCCACATGCATTAATAGCAAAAAGAAATATAAGTTCTAGGAAATTATTATGATTCAATCTTTTAAATTATATTTAAATGATCACTTTCCAATGTCACTGCAATTCATCTAGAACCAATCAGAAGCAAGACAAAAACGGCCTTCTACAGAGCCTTCTCTAATGCATTTATCTGAGTAAAAATATTAGCAGATTCAGCAGGGGTGATGCTTCATGCTGAGAACAGAAACTGAAATACCAGGAGGCATATTAAAAGCCAGCATAAATGATGCAATTCATGGCAGAAAGCCATCTACAGACATACGTGCACTTAGTGTTAATAGGAAACAGAGGGAGTAGCAAGAGATATACTGTTGCCATTTCTTCTTTCTTGACATGAAAATCATTTAAAATACAGAATAAAGCATACGCTTAAGTATCTTATAGGAGGTATATAAACATTCCTATGCTGTGTACAATAGTGAAGTCAAAATGAGAAGGAAGATAACATCTTGGCTTCACAATTTATGTTACATGTTTAGTCATTCCTTAAACTGACAAGCACCTACCATTGTGTCCACCACTGTGCTAAGTTCTGTAGATAACAAAAAGAAAGAAAAAGGCACAGTTTCTGTACATAAAGACACTCACATATTAAAAGGGAAAGATTTAACAAATACCAGCAAGAAGCCAGGATACACTCAACTGCTAAACTGTTTCAAAATACAAAGCCTATATGATATCAAAAAGGATATCTCTGTGGGCTACAGTAAACTAGAAGGAACATGACACAGGCAAAGCATCTTGAAAATAAAAGCCACAAAGAGAGGAGGGAAATCAAAAGTTTACTTTGGCTAGGGAAAAAAATGGGCAAACATGTTGAATGTGAATGGCCTAAGAATTTTAGGCTAACATGTCTTTATCAAAATGAAAGTATTTTTGACATACAAATAGTATTTTTAAAATGAGCTATACATTATAGGTCTACAACTAAAGAATTATTATAGATTATGTACAAGAAACATCTAAATAAAATTATACTTTTGATCCTAAAAAATTATTATTGATACTACCCTGATTTATTCTCAAAATGTCCCAAATTATATTATACATTTTATGAAGATCTTACTTATAAGAGGCTATTTCAGCAAAGAATACTAGCTAACATTCTTTCATTTAATAAAATTATTTTCAGACACCATTAGAAAGGACATTTGCTAAGATATAGTCTCAATTCTTTTAAAAAATTATTTGGCTTTCTAAATTATTAGTGATACACCACAGATTAACCCAAGTGTTTATGAGTCTCTTTCAATTATGAAAGTCCAGATTCTCAAGGGAGTTTCATTTTTAGAACCTAAATTAAACCTATAACTCAGAGCCTAATGAAATACCTTCTTTAAACCTCAATGAACAAAATCATCAGGAAATATCCATTTGGCATCTTGTAGATAGAAGATGGGGCTTACAGTGGTGGATAGGTGTTATGGAGACACAGAGAAGGCGCTCTCCATCCACTTACAGCACAGTGAGTACACATCCCCATTCCTGCATCCATCATGCCCCTGCTCACCAGCCCACCCCCTCTGTGATTACAGAACAGCACAAGGTATGAGTAGGTATATGTACCAGGAACTGCTTGTGGTTATACATAACAGAAACAAGACCACAGTACATTAATTATATCATGATTAATTATTCTTATGTAACATACATCATGTGAACCTTTGGACTCTCATAATTGAGAGACTATGAGGCATTTCAGGGCTGGTAGTAGGGTACCAAGATGTCATTAATGACCCAGCTTCATTTTTCCCTTCTCTTCCAATGCCATGGTTACTCTTACAGCAACCTCACCATTACAAGAAAGCTGATCTCCCTTTAGACTCTCCTTTTCATCTGCAGCAAGGTAAAGAAGGAAGCCACAAAGAAGAGAAGTCATGCAGATTTTCCCACAAACACCCAGCAGATTTTCACTTATATCTCACTTCACAGAATCTTCACTGAAAGCCACCCTTAATTACAAAGAAGGACAACAAAGTAATTGCCTAAGATTTATACCATCTAAGTTTGGCTCCACTGCCAAAAGAAACAAGTAACATCTGATTAATGTATCAGTTCCCCAAGATGAATGTAATTGTTTATGTATCACAATCATATACAAAAACCAAACAGAATAATCAGAGAAAAGAAGACAAGCATGGGGACACACCCCTAGTGTCCTGGAAGGCTGAAGCAAGAGGACTGCAATTTTAAGGTCAGCCTAACAACTTGGAAACTTAAGACTGTCTCAAAATACAACAGGGCTGGGGATGTAGCTTATGAGAGCATGCTGGGTTCACTCTCTGGTAACACACACACACACACACACACAATCAGACAATAATTAATTTATTTATACTTTATTTATTTCAATGCCTTTGAGACAAGGTCTTACCATGCAGCTCACACCCAGACTCCAGTGGCCAGCTCAGCCTTCCCAGAGGCGGGGCCCACACGGCATGTGGTGCCAGGTATCAAACCCTGGTTGCTGCACTAACCTAAGCAAGCTTAGTCCACTGGGCTATGTCACCTGCCATTACACTTTTATTCTAAAAACAATGTGAGTTTACAGCAGGAAATGATCAGGTATGCACTTCTGACAGAATGATCTGCTTTGTGTTTAGAAAGGATTAGAAGTGGGTGATGGAGAGACTACCATAGGGTTTCCAACAGAATGACTAGGATGTGATTGCAGACAGATTCAAGAGATACTGAGGAAGATGGTAAACCAGAAGAAGCAAGGGTGGTGCACAGCATGCACAGTTACCACATTCATAATCTGCTATGTCATTAACACATTTTTAATTAAATATATCACCCAATTTAATATTCCTAATAACCCTCTACAATAGGTAATATTACTTACACTTTAGATTGGGAAACTGAGGAAAAGAATATTGGGGCTAGTCCACACTATCAGTAACACAGAGCGTTGCAGAATATAGTCTCAATACTACTTTAGTGCCAGTGATGTGAGGAGTATCAGAGTAGAGACATGGCAAATTCACTGCAGAGCAGACTGAAGCCTGGAATGTGGCCAGATGGAGATGCTGGATAGAGTTTAATAGATTAGTCTGGAACCAGAAAGTCAGACATGGAAGTAAAGATTCAGGAGCCTACACCCCAAAGAGGATAAACTGAAGTCCTGGGATAGAAAAGATGAACTGGACAGTGAAGATGAGTGTAGAAGGCAAACAGAAAGGGCTAGGGCCAGACCCTTAAAAGCTCCAGTATTTTCTTAACAGAAAGCAGTAGACAAGTCAAGGATAATGAGAGTCAATATGAATTACACACTCACGCACACATGCACAACCAAAAAAGGAAATCAGAATATGGTATCATGGAAGTAAAAGGACAAAGTGTTTAAGATAAAATGGGTAAAGTACTATGTTAAATGCTGCTCAGAAGTCAAGAAAAATAAAGAATTAGCACTTCTTTTCAACTTAATAATACATGACTGTCTCAGTTACCGTTCTCTGGTTGCTGGGACAAATACCCAACACCCAAAATGAAGGAAGGAAAGGTTTATTTAGCTCACAGTCGTTGGAGGTTTCAGTCCATACTCAGCTGGCTCCAAGGCAGAGCGGCACATGGCAGAGGGCAGCCGTTCGTGGTGGTGGTAAAGAGCAGAGGACACAGGGAGGGGCAGCAGCTCAGGCAGAGCCAGCCTCTCTCTACTCCTTACATTGTAATGCAGGTCCTGGCTCCTGGCAGGGGCAGAATCCACACCCATAATCAACCACAAACTCCAGAAGCCTCATACTGCCTGAGGGGACTACGCAAACCATAACAATGCCTAACTGAGTATCTGATGAGAGCATTTTTCTATTAGATTACCATGAACTGAGGGATAAGAAAATGCACATAAATCCATGTTTCAGTATGACTGGTATGAAGAGGGAGAGAGAGCTAAAAAAGTCATTGGAGGAAGCTCTGGATTAAGTAAAGATGTTATTTGTTTTCTGGAGAAGCCTAAAGAGGTACTGATGATAAGTAAGCATTTGTATAAAGGAAAAAAAAATTGTACAGACAGAGGAAATACTAGCTAGTGCCAATTCCTAGCAATCAGGGTAGCAGTACAGAGTTTCATTAGCTGCAGTCATACACATTTGAGGTTTATCTGGCTGATGGGAACAAAGAATAATACAAAAAGGGATTTCAAGATACTTTCAGGGAGTGGCTGACATTACGCATCATTGAATCTAAGACGAAAAGAAAGTGATAAAAAGAGAACGGGTAGAGTCATCAATAATTTCAGAATTCAATGAAACTAACCAAGGTATACCAGGAGGCTCACTGTAAAGACAGGAATACACAGATTACTAGTTACAGATGTGAAGTCACCTTGGCTAATGAAAATTCTATATTTGCACCATGGCTTCATTTTGTAAAAACTGTGAGGCCAGTAATATAAGGAGATAGCTCATGGAGCTCTTCATATTGTTTTGAGATGGCTCCCTAACAAGGCTGCCAGGTCAACCAACAGTTTTCTCTTGATTACACTGTACAGTGTAGCTTTTCATACAACCAGATTTTTTCAGGCCAAGATGAAGCTTAAGTTCTTGTGTGTCCCTTCGTTCAGAACAGTCCTCCAATGACAGTATCTTCTCTCTGCCACAGTTCCCCAGGGCCATATTTACTTGGTTTCTTCAAATAATCCAGAGTGAAGCCATAGAAAAGAAAAGATGTTTAACTAGCTCTGTGAGCCCTATTACTTGATCAGCTTAGGTTTGCTTAGCCATCTACTATAGGAACTGCTCATCTTCAGCCAATGAGTGAATTTGTTTTTCTCCAATAGTTTTCTCTAAATTGTTTCCATTTAGAAATCTGTGAAGAATCTGTAAAGAATCGAAGAAACCAAATTGCAAACTTTTCTAAAGATGCATGAAACCCACATGCAACAGACAAAAAATCATCCTATTGCAAAGCTAAAGTAACATGAACTGATTTATTTATTCAGGCTACATGAAACAGTAATGAGGCATATGGAGACATGAGAACTGAAACAGTAACAGGATAAAAGCCACAGCTGCATCCTGCAGAATACTTTCCACCACTTCCATCCACAGCAGCTTGGAGTACAACATCAAGGGCAGCTGTTGTTTCCCGCCTGTTAGGATCGGCAGGAGACACCGACATGGCAAATTCTGACAGTGCCTAGGTGTGCCTGGGTTTCTCACTTAGCTCTTCTAACACTAGAACCCTTGCTCAGGCAAGCACACTAGTACGGGAAAGACTACCTTTGCAGGCCCTGTTCTGCTCGTACTCATACAGAAGACTGCAAGTGTGGGCTTCCCTGGGCCTCAAGTTAAAGAACTCGAACTTTGTTAATTATTAATTTTACTGGTATATTTTAGATAAAATAATGATCACATTCATCACGGGAAGTTTGAGCCTGTATGTTATATTTCTCAATTCTTCTTTTCCCCAGAACTCCTCTCCTTCAACTCCTCTTCCCTCATTTACAAAAGCTGTTTCTATTTTCTTCCTTCTTTTTTCTCTTCCTTCCTGTCCCCCTCCCACCTGCTGTTCTCCATCCCATTAGAATATTCCCCTCCTATTTCCCAGTATCTGGTAGACATTTTAGTCCCTATACATTCTTTCAGTTGCTCTCACCAGAGAAACAATGTGAAATTTAAACAGTGTGTCCAATTTATTTCCTTTAAGAATATGGACCCAGTAGTTTTCCCTCCCCCTTCTCTCCTTCCTAGTTCTCCTTTCTTTTGAACAATTTATTTCACAAAACCTCTGCTCTTTATTTACCTTTGGTATCTCATACCAGAAAAACAATGTGATATTTACATGAGTCCAATTTGTTTCACTTCAGAGTATGTTTTTTTATACAACGGAATACTAAGCCATAAAACCGTCAAACGTCAGGTATTTCTAGGCAGACAGATGCACTTCAAGTAAACCTGAACTTAACTTTTGAGCCTGACGGTAGACATATTTGGTTTATTTTTTATCCAATACACAAATTGCCTCCCTTTCCCTACTATGTAGTTTATGTTGTCCTGTTAGACATTATTCATATTCTTTTTTGGGTAGAGGTAATCTAACTTAAAAAGTAAACTTAAGTTCTAAAGTTGCATTTTCTACCCAATCTCTTCTTCTATGAACAGAAACACAGGCTGTGGGCTTAATCAAATTTGGATTGGACTTTTGAAAACATCAGTTAAACTGTAATTACAACTGAACTTGCAATTTCTGTGGACCTGAGATCAGGGTATTTCCTAGACCTAAGAACTTATATTGTGATGCTAGTCAATGTTTACATAATAAACACTGAGAATATGCAATAGCTATAGTGGGTAAGTAGTAAAAGGGAGAAAAGGAAGGCGAGGAAGGATTCCTCCAGGGACTGAGCCTGGTACCAGCCTGGTGAAGGGCTTTTTCTCTGTTTTGCAGCTGCAGAAAAGAGGGCACAGGAAGATTCAGAGAAAGGTCACAGAAGTAGGGAATGGCAGGGCCCATTCATAGTTTACATCTGTCCCACACTACTTTCCAATTAATTCATTCTTGTATGTCTAGAAAAAATGTATTTTATTACAGTGATAACTAATATCAAAAGCTTCAGGTGGAAAGTTGAATACAAAAGACAATAACGATCTGAAAGTCTGCTGATTTAAAGGCTTAGAAAGGAATGCCTTTCTAAAAACCAAGCAGAAAAAATGTATCTTATTTTGGTGACCATGTTGCTATAGCAACATGAAATGATACACAGAAGAGTCTTCAATGCTATACTGGTACACACCAGTTTATCAGTATTGTTGAGCAAGTATCACTCTCCACAGCCTTGCCAGATCGAGCAATGAGGAAACTCATGTTGATGTTATTTATACCAATCATAAAAGACCTTCTTAACTTGTATTCATAGTTTGCATGTTACCATGGAGAAAAGGAATAAAGGCAAACATTGTGCTCCATACCTAAGGACTTTGGTCTGGGGTACAATCTGTGAATGATGTGTGAGAAAAATAAAAACAGAATAAAAGATTAGCTGATCACAGAAGTATAAGATATGAATAAAACTTCTCTAAGTTTCTCACAGTTCAGGTTGTGTACATTACAATTATCAATAAATGCGTATTTGTATATATAGACTGAGATGTGTTTTATTTTTATTTTTTTGGTTTTTGGAGATAGGGTTTCACTACATAATCCAGGCTTGCCTTGAACTCACAATGTAGCCTAGGCTTCCCTTGAACTCTCAGTGACCTGCCTGCTTCAGCCTCCCAAATATTGGGAGTACAGGGATATGCCACCAGGTCCAGCTTGAAATGAATTTCTAAATTTAAATTTTTTGTTCATAGTCCTGGGTCTACTGGAGCCATTTTCAGGGACCTGGAAAATAAATGTTTTCTACAAAGGTACTCAACTGTCCACAAGCTCAACCACACTAGAGTTAGAAACAGTTTTCACTGAATACTGTATTACCCTGCCCCAAAAGGAGCAAAAAGAATTTCAGGAGAAAAATGTGAATGTTTGAAAATTTTTCAGAGCCTTGAAATAGATCTCTAGGAAATGGGCCCTGACCACAGTTCACATCAGCTCACTGTGCATAAAATTTTTCCAAATTTTGGTTGTCTCAGTCATTTTTAACAGCTATGCTTCTTATATTACTTTGGTGAACAACAATGCTAAGAAATGATTAGATTGTATAAAAGATGTTTTCCATTGGAAGACTTATTGTATGTCTTATTTATTTATCTATTTATTTTGCAGTACTGAGGATTGCATTGAGGACCCTATGCTTGCCAGGCAAGTGCTTATTCTATCTCCCCAGCCCTACTGTATGTCTTTTAAGATGCTATTACTGAAGTAAGCATGTGCATAGTATGGCTATTATTCATCAAATGTCAATGAGTGTAGTAAGAAATGCCTAGCAGACTAGTGGAACAGAATTTTGGGTATGCCCATGAGTGACTGACCAGGAACATCAGAAGGAACAACAGAAAACATATTTGGCAATACCTTCCCTATTCCAGCCAAATATCACTCAACACTGTACTTCTGACCCTCAGTTTCAGTGGGACTGGGCAGGCATCACCACCTGCCCCACCCCTCCCCCATCCACAGAGGCAGGGCTACAGTGCACTCTCCTCTAGTACAGTCTTGGTGAGGCTGAGCTGGGTGTTAATTTTCTAAACCCCTCTTACAAAGACAAGCATGCTTCAACTACTGCCCCCTGAAAGCAGTGTTGGCCGAATCTGTGGAGACATGAGGTTCTAACATGCTGCTCCCAGACTGAACAACAGGGAACAAGTTGGTAACAGAATGAGAGCCAATGGAGAACTCAGCCTGCCATAGAAAGAGCTAGACATTTTAAACTTTAGGGTTTTTTTTTTTTTTTTTGGTTGAGCTGGGGAATGAACTCAGGCCCATTGCTCTGGTCAGGGAAGCGCTTATTCCACTGAGCCTTCTCCCCAGCCCTAGGTTTTGGTTTTGTCTTTTTATGTATTTGGTACAGGTTGTCATTACACAGTTCGGACTGGCACTGATCCTCCTCCTTTCAGCCCCACTCCTACCCCAACCCAGCGCTGGGATTACAGGTTTACATCACTATACCTACTCTCAGTTACTGGCTCAGTGTGCCCACGGGCGGGGTCCTGCAGGATATGGTGGCACAGGCGCCAGGGACCAAAAGCTGGCCCATGTGTATAAGTAGGCACTTATGCCGCTGAGCTGTCTCACCTGCCCTTAACCTTTGCTTTTGTTTGTTTTGCGGAACCAGGGATTAAATTCATCCTTGCCCTTACCAGGGAAGCGCTTAGTCCTCTGAGCCATCTACCTCGCCACCAAGCACCTTTCTTTCTTGGGGGGGGTACAGTGAGGCAAGTTGCCTGCAAAATGTGGTGCCAGCCCATCCAACTGTGGTTCCTGTCTTTTGCCTAAGCTTGCCAAAGCAGTGCTTTTTTTATTCTTTTCATTGTTAGTGTTCCTTTTTATTTTAGAGAAGTTCTACAGAGTGTATAGGGTCTCAGTACTAGATGGGACTCATAGGATTCCACCTGTTTACAAACTCTCAAGAGCTTGGATTACAGGCGTTCGCCACTCCCTGACTCAGTGGCCATTTCAGTGCTACCTCGAGGCAGTTCCAGCACAGCAGGCATAGGGATCTAACTCCTGACTCCTGAGCCTGCTTGCAAGCCCTTTAATAGGCTGAGGTATTTGTCGAACACTCAAAACAGCTTTTCAGGGGCTAGGGAGATGGTTCAGTGGAATAAGCACTACCTTCACAAGCCTAAGGGCATCAGTTCAATCCCTGGCTTGGCCAAAAACAAAGCATCTTTGTAATATTGCAGTTTGCCTCAGTTGTATACAAAAAGAAAACTATCAACAATCATTAAACTCCATAAAGTTATTAATAAAAATAAAAGCTTTTCAAAAAAAAAAAGAGCTAGTTTTCATTGTATGTCCCTTTCCACCCCCAGCTTGTGTTAGCAGGTCTTAGAGGAATTCCTCAAATGCTGTTTAATATCAATGCAGCAGAACGAGATGGTATGAGACAGATGATGGAAACTCCACTTCCCAGTCCCCTACAGTCACTGAGACCAGCAGGGAACTGAACCCTTACTCCCAACAAGATAGGATTAAGTGGCTGGATGCAGTTAGGTGGCACTCTCTCCTCCCATCCTTTGGTACCAGGAACACAGCAAAGCTAAGCTTTTGCTCTTAAATTATAGCAGCAGAGTGGTATAAGTCAGCCTTCTGACTCCCTCCTCCTTGGTGACAGTAAGTTTAGCAGCAGGAAGTTGACTTTACATCCCCAGCAACACAGGCAGTGCAATCTGATGATCTACATTTGCCAGAAGGGTGTGCATGAGTCAAAAAGCTAGATTAAATTCTCCTCTACTGATCTGATACAAGGCAGTGAGAATCAGGACTTCATTTCCTCAGCAGTTTCAGTGGGCCCAGTAGGAAACTAGACATATATCTTCTATTAGTATTCTTCAGAGAAACAAATACATTAAGATGTACAGAGGTAAGCAGAAGGAGATTTATTATGAGGAATTAACCCGTTATCACAGAGGCTAAAATGTCTCACAACCTGCACTTAGAAGCAGGAGGTCCAGAAAAGTAGACCTCTGGTCCACACCCAAACTCCTGAGAACCAAAAAAGCCAATAATGTAAGACTCAGTCCAAATCCAAAGGTCTGAACACCTGTATCTGGAAGCAGAAGATAGGTACCCACCACCCACAGAGAGCAATCTTCTTCCTCCTCCTCCAGCCCATGCCAGAACACTTGACACACAGGACAATGCCCACCCACGCTGAAGAGAGTGGTCTTTATTCAATCCACCAATTCAGAGGCTAATCTCTTCCAGAAACACCCACATAGTGCTCTACCAGCTATCACGACACTTATTTTAACCCAAGTCAAACTGACATTAAAATTAACCACCACACTCCTTGACTGATTTTCACACTATAACAAAAGGAGTGTCTATTAAAAACAAAAAACCTAACTAAATAGGATCAAGAGTCTCACAGTATAACCTCCGCAATAACTAGGCTACAACTGAAAATCATTCATTGAACCAAAATCAGGAAATCACAACATTTATAGAGAAAAGAAGTTAACAAATTCAATGGTGGAATGAATCAGACCTTGGGATAGTTGACAATGATCATAAAGCAGCCATCACAAAAATGCTTTAAGAAGTAATTATAGATGCTCCTGAATCAAAAGTAGAAAATCTCAACAAAGAAATAGAAGTTATTAAAAAGAACTGTGAGCTGGGGAGATAGCACAGCAGTCTAAGCACCTGCCTGGCAAGCACAAGGACCCAGGTACTCCTGTACTGCATGGTGCACCAGTCCACATGACCAAAACCAGGCATGATGACATACGCCTGTAATCCCAGCATTGAGGCTGAGATAGGAGGATCAGTATGAGTTTGAGCTGGGTAGAGAGATCCTGTTGGTTATTTATTACCAATTTTTTTTAAAAAAGAACCAAGTAGAAATTATTAAATTAAAAATTACAATCACTGAATAAATTTCCTCAATCAATAAGTACCGTGAAATGACAAAAAACAGAATCAGTAAACTTAAATATAAAACAGAATATGAAAAACAGAGAGAAAATAAGGAAAAAAACTTCTAACAACCTGTGAGAAAATAACAAATGAGCTAACAATCATACGGCTAGAGTCAGGAAAACTAGTTTTATGTGTTCTTAGCACAGGAGAAATTGAATAAAGACCACACCAGCTCTATTCTGTTTACCAGTGTGTATGATTGCATAATTATTGCAAAATTAAAAGCTAAATTTTTAAAACATGTTAGATCTTAAACAAAAATTTCTTATCAATAACCTGACAATGTGGATCTACGACTCTCTGAAATAAACAGAGCCATAGTATGATCAATATGCCACACTATGATGACTGTGAAAGGTATAATTTACCAGATAATGTCACTCTGACCTGCTGGTGAGTGAGTATCAAGGCTTCCTCAAGGGATCTAGTAAGATGGACTTTATTAAAATTAAAAACTTCTGCTCTGCAAAAGACAGTATTAAGAGAATAAGACAAGTCATATGCTAGAAGAAAATATATGCAAAAATATATCTGATAAAGAATTGTTATCGAAAATATATAAAGAACTATTAAAAGTCAACAGTAAGAAAATAAACAAACCAATGTGAACATGGGCAAAAGACTTAAACAAACACCTCATCAAACAGATATATAAGAAGAACTTGAAAGAGTAAATAAAGTCTAAAAGGTACAATAGATAGTGTGAAAGGGAAAAAATCTGTTCAAAGGAAAAGAACAACTTGAATGAGGAAAAGGACAGAAAAAAGGAAGGAAAACATATACTTATGTATATATACAGAATAGGTTTGACAAATGCTAATTTCCGCTGGATTTCTAAAAGAACTAGTTAATACTTAATTTTTTTCCTCTCCTTTTTAATGGCATAACTTTTCTTTTTACTAGCTTTGCATGCTTACATCTGGTAATCTAAACAACTAACTTAAAGACAACATTATGCAATACAACAAACATTGTCAAATTCCTATTATTTTGTTTAATGAAATACTGTATCATTTTCATTTTTTATTGTTTTAAATTTCAAAAAAAATTATGAGATTTGAGTGTAATAGACCATAATTTTAATAGGCTTTCCAAGACTGTGAATTACATTATAATATAAGGCAACTCTTTCTTTTCATGCTGATGCTGAAAAAGCCAACAGTTTTCCTTGAGGATTACTGAATTATCTTTAATACCATATTGAATAACCTACTTTTAAGACCTGTAGAACCCAATAAATGTTAAATAATGATACTTAATGTAAGTTTTATTCTTTTTTTTTAACACAAATGCATTAAACTGTGAACCTAAGTCACTTAAAAAAAGGTAAGTGGCAAGCATATGAAAAGATATTCAATGTTATATTTTATGTATTTGCAAATTAAAACAAAAATACTACTTTATCTCCATGAAGTAAAAAAAAACCTAAGATTTACAGAATTTGGATGGCACAATTAATTACTGTAACTTAATGGATCTACTGAAAAGTTATATCCATGAAACAAAGAATATGCACTTTTATCAATCAGCTATGGGATATTTCCCAAACCTTACTGTTTATTAAACTCATAAGGTCTCCCAAATAATTCTCAATCTACAGTAGAACAGTAACAGATATAAATAAAAGAATAGCACAAATGTATTCATTTAGAAATTTAAAACATTCTTCCAGTCCAGGGAGATAGATCAGTGGCATAAGCACTGGTATGGCAAGCATAAGATCTTGAATTCAATCCCTGCTACAAAAAAAAAAAAAAAACAGCAGCACATATGCTAAAATTGGAATAATACAGAGACTACAATGGCCCCTGCATAAGGATGACAGCCTTTTATTATTTATGAATAATATTTTTAAATTTATGAAGAGTTCCACATTATACAACTACAAACACACTCAGTTACCTTACCTTTGATAAAGGAGCCAAACAGGCTCACTGGAAGAAAGACAGCCTCTTTAATAAATGCTGCTAGAAAAACTGGTTTTCCACATGCTGAAGGCTAAAACTAGACCCATGCCTATCATCATGCACAAAACTACAGCCAAAATGGATCAAAGATTTAAATATTAAAACAGAAACACTAAATCTTCTGAAAGCAAAGGTACACAGAAATATTAAAGACATAGGAGTATGCAGAGAGTTCATGAACAAAAACCAAACTGCACAGGAAATACTTCAAAGAATCAATAACTGATATCTCACCTTTTTTACTGCCCTTCAAAGGAAATCTCCAACAGACTAAAAAGAAAACCCACAAACTGGGAAAAAATTATATCCAACTGTCCCTCCACAGGGATAAAACACAGGCCTTTTATCTACAACGTATAAATAAAAAAAAAAAAAAAAAAATCAGGCCCTCAAATTCAAAGACCCAATCCAAAAATGGGCATCTGAGATGAATATATACTTCTCAGAGGAAGAAATACAAATGGCAAGTAAATAAATAAAAAAATATTCAACATCATTGGTCATTAAAGAAATGCAAATTAAAACAACACTGAGATCTCACCCCAGAAAGAATGGCTCACATCAAGAAGGCAACCAATAACACAGAAGAGCATGTGGAGAAAAAGAAACCCTTCTACACTATTGATGGCAGTGCAGACTGGTACAATCACTATGCAAATCAGTGTGGAGATTCTTTCAAAAGCCAGGATTAGAGATGTTATTTAAGTCAGCTATCCCTCTCCTCGATATATTTCCAGAAGAACTGAAAACCTCATACCACAGCAATATAAGTGTACCCATGTTTATAGGAGTGCAATTTGTCATAGCTGAATCCTGGAAACAACCCAGATGCCCATCAACTAAGAAATGGATAAAGAAGATGTGGTATTTGTATACAATGGAATATTATTCAGCTATAAAACAGGATAAATTTGAGTATTTTGTTGTTAAATGGATGCAACTAAAGAATATACTCTTCAGTGAAATAAATCAGACCTGCATGTGCAAATATCATACTCTCTCCTTAATGTGAGAACCTGAAAGAGAAAAATGGAATCTGACGGGTATAATAGACACTGGTAAAAGGAAATGAACTTATTCAGAAGGAAAGAGTTACTGAGTTGAGGAGAAGGACAGGAGAGGGAGTGGGAGAAAGAGATTTATCTATGTATGTAAGCAGGATGGTTTGGACAGATTTACTGTGTATCTCTGCTGCTGATCTATGGAAAGGAGCAGATTATGCTTAATTTGTTTCATCTCCTTTTTCAATTATTTGTACTGTTTCTCTTCTTAATTTCTTTTTTCTTTCTTCCATTTTTATATGCATATATCTGGTAATATGAATAACTGGTTGGAAGACAACACTGTATTATAAATACTGTGAAATTCATATTACTTTATTGAGTGAAATTCTGTATCACTTGTAATTTTTTCTGCATTAATACTATTTTGTACTCTCTTTCTCAAAAAAAAATCCAAGTATTTCTTTAATTGGGCTGGTGGTATAACTCAGTGATACAGTGCGTGCCTAGAATTGAAGCCCTGAGCTCAATTGTCAACACCACAAAAATAAGAAGGAAAAATAACCAAGTATGTCTTAGATTAAAAAAGAAAAATTGAACTTATTTAAAAGTAAATGAAAATAAACTATTTATCAAAAAAATTTGTTATTGCCAGAGTGTCTCACCACATGGAAACTTGATCAGTTTGAATTTCTTTTTTAGAAAAAGAAACTGAAAACAAAGCAGCCAAGACTTCAATTCAAGTAACTAGCAAGAGAATTAGAAATTCAAGAAAGGATAAGAAATAAGTATATACAAATAAGAGCATAAATTAGTGAAATAGAAAACAGACAAAAAATATTAGATTAATGAGACCAAGTTTATTCTTTGAAAGGGCCAATAAAACTTTACTTTCCTTGGAAAAAAAGTTTTCTTCCCATCTCCTCCTCTCTTCTTCCCTCTCTCCAATGAACAACAGAAAATAGAGTTTTCATAAACAATATGACACATTTAAATAATAGGATACTACATATTACTAAATATTAAGAAATTAGAAATGCTAAGATATATAGAACCTGCCAAAAAATGCATACATCCTTCAGCAGGCAGCCATACTAATAAACGCTTAGAAGGCAATGGCCACCACTTTGTGTATCTCCTGTAATTGTAGAGGCCACAGGTAACTTGTACTAAGCTCATGATAGCTTAATAAATTTAGTATTTAAATATTTGTACAAGTTTTTCTGTTCCTTGTGCGTATGTATTTTTGGTAGAACTGTTATTGGACTAGAAAACCATCAGCTTCTAAAATTGACTCAAGAAAAGGTTAAAAATCCAGAAATAAAGCAATAGCTGTAGAGGAAATATAATGCTGAACCAAGTCTACACTCAAAAAAGATAAAAGGCAGTTTCTATGAAGGAGAGCTACCAGACTGTAAGGACCAGTCAAGCCACCTGTTATTCAAAATGTATGGTATACAGGAAAGGTTAAGTTATAGGCAACGACATAAGCCAATCTTCATAAGAGAAAAAAAAAAACAAAATCGGCTTCATCTGGGAACAGAGATGCAAAAATCTATGCAAAATTTTAGCAAATTAATGCAGCACTTTTTTTCACACATCACTGACGATCACATTAGTGCTACAAAGACAAAACATTTTCATCATAATAATTGCATATTATTTAGCCATTATTTATTGCAACTGATGTTTTTCTGTTTACTATATGTAGAAATATGCTTAAGGACATCATTACAGAGAAGGAATATAACTTATGGCTGTGACAAAAAACATGAAGCAAGTGAACATACAAGTAAAATTCACAGAATCCTGAACTTCATGATCAAAAGAATTTTATGCCAAAAATCTATTAGTACTATTACTATCTAGGTTAAGTGAGAAAAATGATATGAAGATCAAAAAACCATTTATTAAAATTCATTTCTGATTTAAAAATAAACCTTAGGGCTAGCCAGATAGCTTAGCAAACTAAAGCACCTGCTTAAGCAGGCACAGGACGGGGGTTTACCTTCAGCATGTCATGCTGGCCACCCCCTGGAATATACTGAGACAGTGAAAGAGACTGGGCATGGTAGCATAAACCTATAATCCCAGTGCTTGTGAGGCTGAAAACAGCAGGAACACTGCAAGTCTGATGTGTGTAGAGGGACCCTATAGACCTTGTACTAAATACATATAAAATAAACCTTAAAGAGCTAGAAATAAAAGGCAAGTTTCTTAAGTTAATGAAAGGAATCTTTAAGAAATTTATAGCAAACATCCTATTTAACACAGAAACATGCTAGATAAACTCACATTAAAATACAAAGATGAACTCACAAGTTTACTACTCAACACTGCTCTATTGTTCCCATTCAGCTTAATAAGACAAGAAGATGGGTGTGGAAAGATATAATAACTGGAAATTAAAATATGAGGCAGTTGTAATTTCCATGTATGCTATTGGTTTTTGAGTATAGTATGAATATATGTAATATAGTCAAGAAAACATACACAGAAATAAATCAGAACCACATGTCCAAACATCATATTGTATCATTACTGTAAGAACCTGAAAGAGAAAATAAAATCTGAAAGGTACAACAAATACTGGGAAAATGGAATGAACCTGTTCAAAATGAAGGAATGACTGAGTTGAGAAAGACAGGGGAAAGAGATACATCTATGCATGTAAGCAGGATGGTTTGGACAACTGTACTGTGGATTTCTGCTGGTCTACAGAAAGACACACTTGGTACTTAAATTATTTTGCCTCCTTTTTTCAATTCCTTTTCCCTTTTCTCTTACTTTCTTATATATTTATTTTTTTCTTTCTTATTCCAATTTTGCATGCATATATCTGGTAATACAAACAACTAATTTGAAGGCAACACTATGCATAACAAATACTATAAAACTCATATTACTTTGTTTAGTGAAATTCTGTATCACCTGTAAATTTTCTATTTTAATACTACTTTGCACTCTTTAAAAAATAAAAATTAAAAAAACATATACAACTAATAAAAGAATTCAAAGAGCTAAATACAAAATCAATATATAGTTCTCGGTTTGGTAGCACATATACTAAAACTGGAATGATACAGAAAAGATGAGCACGGCCCTGAGCAAGGATGACATGCAAATTCGTGAAGTGTTCCATATTTTTATGACATACCAATTACATCCATACTGTCTCTCAAGTAAATGTTTAAAAAAAAGGGTAATAAATGAAAACGAGACAAGAAAAAAAAGTCACAGGACTGTCCTGCTACAAGGCTGTATATGGTTAGATTTCTAAATTTCTGTGTAAAAATATGTAACTGTTTATTCCTATTTTTTAAATATTTTTTCTTCATATTCTGGAGGGATTAAAGTTTAACATATCAATACTTGATCGAAAATACCTGTTCTATGTTATACCTAAGATGTCTGATATTCAGACACCAGTGGTTAAGCTCAACTGCTTATGTTGTTAAGGTAATAATAGTAAGCTTCTCTTCTGGAGGGTTAACAACCTAAGTATGCAGACCAAAAGTTAGTGAAAAAGAAGCGCTGCGAGGACAGTGAACATTTTGGCCCTAGCCTTTCAAGGTCAGTGAAGACTTAGGACATAGGAGATTCTATACTGTAACACCATGTAACTCATTGTGTCCCAAATTTTCTGATCAAGGAAATTATGGGATCACAGAGGAAAGTGAATGATGATGTAGAGTGCCTAAGGAGAGTCACATGGAGAGAAAACATTTTCTCAGGCTTTCACAGAGAGCAAATTGGTCAAGCAAAGGCCATGACTCGTCCACATGGCTAACACTGACAAAGGATCTACAAAGTGTGGCACAGGGTTTCAGGATAAATCCTGAGGGGATCTGACTGACCTTGTCAAATATAAAAGTTATATTTCTTGTTATATAGGTCTTGCTTTATCTTGGTCTTAACCATTCAGCAGAAAAGTATAAAGACAAAGTATAAAAAGTAAAGCCACATTGATATGCTGAGCTATGGAGGGCTCAGGTCAACGACTTCTGGCATTGCCAGTCTTACGGAGAACCCACCACTGTTATGGACTACTGGACTGTATTGGAATATTTTTCTGAATTTACGTACCTACAGTGTTTAAATGACAATGGAGTGCCCTTCTCTGACAAAACTAACCAAAAAAGGGGGATACAAATGAATAACCATTTTGCATCTGTATACTCAAAAGAGTTAGGATAGATATACAGATGATTCTCTTAATTCAATGGAGAGATTTGTTCTATAGTGTTTGTGGGCAGGATAGCATGTCTGCATCTTTACAATGAATAACCACCAAGACAACAATATGCAATGGATTAAGTATTGAAACTGCTAGTTATTGGTTTTGAAACTGTCTCACTGCTATTTCTCAATAAAATTATTTAAAAATCAATATATAGAAACAGTATTGAGAAAAATTATAAAATGCAATGAAATATATTCCATTTTAACAGCAAAAATTATGTATGGAAATAAAATACATAATATATGAGAGGTTTAACAAACATCTGAATAAACAGAGGTAAAATGTCATGTTCTGGGATAAGAAGTTTCAAGGTTATAAAAATGTCAACTCTCAAGAAAATAATGTAAAAACTGCTCATCATAACTCAAGATGGTTTATGAAATCTGATAAGCTGCTTCTGGAATTCATCCAGAAGAAAAAATGTGAGAGAAAAGCCAGGATAACCTGAAAAACAAAATGAAAACTTGCCAACCAAAATACCAAAACATATTATAATGCAAAAGTAGTTAAAAGTGTAATACTGACCCATTGATAAACAATAATCATCAGTATAAAATAGTGTCCAAAAATAAACCAAATATTAATAGTTAGCATTTCAAGCAAGATAAAAAAATGAAACTTAGGATACTGAGATGAAATCTTAAATCTACCTCACATTATGTACAAAAATTTCAATTATATTAAAAAGCTGATTGTAAAATAACACTGTCAGTATTATTTTATGACTTGCCTGAATCTATTCCTCCTTCTTCTGACAATAATAGTCTAATTTCTCTTTAGTGAATACCTTTTCCTTCATTGTATGAAGTCTCTACAGAACTCTATAGAACAACTATCAATCAAGGTTCCTTCCCTTTCTTAGACAAAAGTGCTAGGGGCCATGCATCAGCGAACTCAGATTAGTCAGAAGAGTCAGTAAGACTCTTCTGGGTTCTATTATTAAAAAATGAGAGTCCTGAAAGGAATGATTCAAGAAATAAAATGTTGAGCTCATTCTCTCCAGAGACTTCCCAAATACCTGAGCAACTTCAGCTTTTTTTTTTTTTTTTTTTGTGGAACCAGGAATTGAACTCAGGCCCTTCCACTTGCCAGGGAAGTGCTTATTCCACTGAGCCATCTCCCTGGCCCAAGTTCAGCTTTCTATTTCTAAAGGCAAGGCAGTTTGAGTTTTTCTTCTCTTCCAATGAGCTACTATCTCACACACTTCCAAAACATTCCCTTCTGGGTCTACATTAGTGTTAAAGAAACTTTCTGTCATCTTCAACCAAAAGAGCATGGCACATGCATCTATTTTCACTTTGCATTTCTTTATCTGAAAAGTATGTATTCATCTCAGATTCCCATTTTTGGATTGGGTCTTTGAATTTGGGGATGTGATTTTTTTTCGATTCTTTACATGTTCTAGATATGTCTTTTGTCTGAGAGACTGTTACCTAAAATGCTTTCCAACTCGTCAGTTGTCTTTTCATTCTATTGGTGATTTTCTCTTTTTTTTTTTTTTTTTTTTGAGGTACAAAAGTTTAATAGGATGAGATACCAGTCATTGATTCTCTGAAGTTTCCTGTGCAGCATGGGTTTTGTTCATGAATTCTTTGCCTAGGCCTACATCTCTCCCAGTAAACTTAGTATTTCTGCTTTAATACTAGATCTTTGATCCATTTTGACTCTTCAACATCACTGATCATTTGAGAGATGCAAATTAAAAGAACCTTGAGATTTCATCTCACACCAGCAAAAATGGCTATCGGGTGGAAATCAACCAATAACAAACACAGGAGAGGCTGCGGGGAACAGGAGCCCTTCCCCACTATTAGTGGTGTGGTAGACTGGTGCAGCCATTTTGGAAATCAGTCTGAAGATTCCCCAAAACACTAGGATTAGAGATCCCATTCAATCCAGCTATTCCCCTCCTGGGTATTTTCCCAGAAGAATTAAAAACATACCAGGGCCATGGAGATGGCTCAGTGGAATAAGCTCTTCTCTGGCAAGCACAAGGGTCTGAGTTCAATCCCTGGTTCCGCCAAAAAAATAAAAATAAATGAAAAAAAATCATACCACAGCAATATATGTGCACCCATGTTTACAGCAGCCCAATTTGTTATTGCTAAATCTCAGAAACAACCCTAACGCCCATCAACTGAGGAATGGATAAAAAAGATGTGGTATTTTTATATAATGGAGTATTATTCAGCTATCAGGAAGGATAAACTTGAGACATGTAGGGAAATAGAGGCGAATTGAATTCATACTTATAAGTCAAACAAGCCAGTCTCACATGTGCAAACATCAGATTGTCTACATAGTGTAAGAAACTAAAAGAGTAAATAAGACCCAAAATGTACAACAGATACAGTGAAATGGGAGGAAAATGCTCAAAGGGAAAAAGAAACTGGAATAGAGAAAAGGAAAAAGAAAAAGGATTTCACACAACATAGTTAAGATAGATACACTACTAATTGTTATAAGATCATTGAAAGCATAGGTATCCACCTATATTGTTTGTTGGTTTCTGTGCCTATATCTTATATTATGAACAGCTACTCTGAAGATAATATACATTGCCTCTAAGATGATATGCACGTTTCAAGCGGTATGGAAATCCACACTGATGATGTGTAATAATAAACATACCTGTTATTAAACAAAACAATGCAAAATGAGCAAAACATTGTTACTCTTCTAAAATCTTGCTTTAAAATTTTGTATCAGTTTTTGTTATCTTTAAAATGAAAGAAAGAAAGAAAGAAAGGAAAGAAAGAAAGAAAGAAAGAAAGGAAGAAAGAGAAAGACAGAATCCTCTGCAATCACAGGTTCACCTAGATTTTTTTTTTTAAGGACAGCAACAAGGTGCTATACAAGATACAATAAACAAGGTGAAAAGACAAGCAAATATGAGAAAACTGGAACAATATATATAAAGTATAAGATCAATGTTATTATTTACAACTGTATAAGTAAAAGTAAAATAACCAAGTAGAACAAATGTAATCAAGAGAGAAAGAATTATAAACATTTAATAAATATGTAAAAAGTGCACAGACATATCAGCAAAACAAAACTACAAATTAACCATGATGATGTAACTGTTTTTCACCCAAGAAACTGACAGAAATTAAGAAGATGCCAACATTAGAAAAATGTAGGAAAACAAATATCATGAGCCATTGGTCAGACCATGTCAGCTAATGCTGCCTTCTGGAAGGGTGATCTGCTATAACACTCATCAAAACTTTATGTTAGCATCTTCTTCCTTTCAGTAATTCCACTTCCAACAATTTATCCATGGAAAAAAAACACATCCAGTAGTAAAAATGACACATGCAATAATAAAATTAAAAACAATATAAATGCTAGAAAGGGAAATGGTTCTGTCATATTTATAACAAGGAAAACAATGTTGCAATTAAACAAGGTAGATCTAAACACATTAACATGGAAAAATTTCCAATATATATAAAATTACAAAAATAAATCACAAAACAATATACAACATATTGCTTGCCTTAAAAACTAGTTGATTAAATATATATATAATATATATATATATATATTATATATATAAAATACAATACACATGAAATATATTTATAGTAAAGGTAAAGTCAGAACGAATGAACTGGAAAGATACATACAAATTCATTACAAGTGGATTTTACCTCCAGTAAGAATGCAACCAGCTAGATAAAAAGGGACTTTCTTGCCTTGTACTCTATATCTTTCTTTTATTTTATATATTTATGTATGACTCCCATAACATTACATTCTATTAGAGAAAAGGAAGTGTGAATAACATCAAACAAAAGAACAGTTGACATGTAGAAACTCTCCAGATTTAAAATTTTAAACTATTTTTTTAATATTTCCAAGTAGCTGAGGTTATAGGTAGAGGTCTACCAAATTTTGTTCCACCAGATTTTTAAATGTTCCCACTCAAATGTTATAGAATATTCTATTATTTAACTTTTCAATTGAAGGAAGCATCAAAAAAATTTGTGGCAAAAGACTAAGATACTATACATCAATTGGCAATTAATATAATCATATACTCTCATAAAAATAAAATTTAATAAAAGTGGTTAATCCTAAGAGATTTAAAAAGTAATTACTTTCATGTAGATATATATACCCTAAATTCATCAACTCAAGGCTTACTAATCATAAATTATTGAAACTTTAAGAACAGCATTCACAGGAAAAAAAAAAAATATATATATATATAAGCCAAAAAAACCTTACATAGAAGTGTTCATATAGGCCCACTAAAACATGTTTAAGCAAACTAAAATTTTTTATCAGATTCTGCAGTGAAAAGAACATATTTTCAATTTTATTGCAATTTCAGTGATTCAAAATCACACGATTTTAATGTCTTGGTATCCCTTTCAAAACATAAAAACTTTATTCTGAAGGAAAACCTACATCTAAAAATTCAAAGGTATGGGCTGGCCAAATAGCTCAGCTCAAAAGCGCCTGCAAGCAGGCTCAGGGACCGGGGGTTCGATCCCCGGGCCTACCTTGCCAGCCCCACACCGTCTGAGCGTGCTGAGATGGACATGATAGTGCATGCCTGTAATCCCAGCACTTGGGAGGCTGTAAACAGGTGGATCATTACAAGTCCGATCTAGTAGTGAGACCCTTTACACCCTGTAAACCCTTCTCTAAAATACAATAAATAAATAAATAAATAAATAAATAAATGTATTTATTTAAATACATAAAAATTCAAAGGTACTACTAAACAAGTGGCGAGTTTCAACATTACCAACATTTTCCTGGGCACGGTGACCTCTACCTATAAACTCAGTTATTTGGGAGTGTAAAGCTTGAGGATCATAAGTTCAAGCCAGTCTGGGCAACATGGCAAGACTGTAAAAGAAAGGCTGGGGATGTAGCCCTCTTCTTACAGGGTTAAACAATAAGTACCACAAAAAAAAATACATAAAACATCATCAAAGTTTTGAGACATAAATCTTCCCAATAAAAAAGCATACATGAACAAAAACTTTTTTTTTTTTTTTTTTTGTCTTTTTGAGACAGGGTCTCACTATGCAGTTGAGGCTGGCCTTAAGCTCACTTTGTAGCTCAGGCTGGTCTCGAACTCACAACAATCCTCCTGCCTCAGCCTCCCGAGTGCTGGGATTACAGGCATGCGCCACCATGCCCGGCTCATGAACAAAAACTTAATCTATCTCAATATATAGTTATGGTATTAACTTTGTTTCTAATTATTCAGATAGTAAATATATGTCTCAAAAGAAAGCCTCAAGTTACACAAATAATTACACTTAGTAACAATATGGCTAATAAATAAACATATAGAGAAATTCTAGAAAAACATTCAAAATCTATTTTTTGTATTTTTCTTTCAAAGCAAATAAGCGATAGAAAGGGAAACCATACTCAACCTTTCTGATTTGGACTCAGTGTCAATTTTGTATTGTTCAAACTCTTGGCTAAGAGACTGTAGCTGTTCTTGAAGTGTCTTTTCACGTTCTATACTTCCTCGATAAAATATCATCTCTTTTTCCATTGCTTTCATCTTCTCTTCCATAGCTTTAAATTCATGAAGAATTAAATAACTGACTCCACAGTAGTTACAAACTTTTTGATTAGGAGACATCTAGGAAACAGAAAATACATTTACTGAAATGACTTTTTAGTTATGAAAAATAAAGTTCATCTGAAGATGATACTGCAACCTTGCTGGTTAAATGAAGTAAATTTATGGTATACTCTGTCATGGAATAACACCTATGACATTACCTACATCTGGATAAGATTTTAAAAACTAGCCTATTGACTGTGACCTAAAATCCTAGAACTAGAGAAGGTCTCTCACAGTAATTATTTCTCTACAATGTCTCTAAAAAAGATTTATGCTGCAAATATTTTCCACAAAATAAAACTAAAAATGATGAAAACACCTTTATAATTCTTATTTTAAGATGAGTTTTCCATAAAGTTGGAAAAAATCAGTCATTTTTTACTGCCAAATATTGTATGATCCTGGAGATGTTTCTTGGCTTTTTTAGTTCTTATTTTCCTCATTTATAAAATAACAGGATTGAGCCAAATGAACTTTAAGTTCTTACTGACCTAACATCTTATGAGCTTTACAGAATTTAATATTCTGTCACACACACAAATATATGTTTAATTCATTCTCTTCTCTATAGATCAGTTCTTTACCTTCTAATAGGCAAGATTATATTCCAATTTATAGATTAAAAAAGAGACTATAGTTAATAACCAGCTGATACTTGGAAAAATTGAGGTTAAACCCCTGTCTACTTAACACCAGCACCTGGCTCTTCACTCACTTGTATTCCACAGTATTTATCTACCGTGTGTATGTGTCCAGTAAATCTTTCAGAAAGTGTGCTTGTGGCTCTGTCAACATAGCGTCAAGGACAAATGGAATTTGAGTAACGTCAGAAAAAAGACGGTTAATTTTTCTATCTCAAGTAATAAATATTCCTTAAGTATCCTCTGTTTTTCTTTTTTATAAAGACTAAGAGGTAACTTCATAAAATATTTGCTCCAATGCACTAAAAAAGTGAAACAGAACTTGATTTCTTTAAAAAGAAGTACATATTCTTAATGCTACAGACTTGAGACTACAGAAACTGCCCCTGCAACTAAGAGTAATAGCACCACGCCTACCTATCACTTATATACGCTGGTTGGAACAAACTAAATCCAAAACTTTAAAAAATAAAATTTCACTCATTTTAATTTTTAATAACAAAAATTTTATATTAAAATCACAATACAGTAAATGAATGACTATATCAATCCCTTAATTCTGTTGACACCAAAATTTATAGAATTTTAAACCAGATTTTAATGAAAGCATAATCTGGTTTAAATTCTGGGTAGGTTCATCAAGTTCCATCCTAGACATATCATGCAGCTTTTAACATTTCAAAGGACAATAAACTAAAATTTTACAGAGCAGCCCTGTCAGTTTTGTCCCTTGGGAAGTTTGAACCCTTCTATGTCACCTTATCCATCTAACTCTTTGATTGAAAAATGTTGAATATAAAACAGTTGAGGCTACAACTTCCTCACACATCATGTCACCTTGATTGGTGTTGACTCATTATTCAGCACATTTCAGGCTCAACTTATCTGATTATTAAATCACGAAGTTATCTTTGTAAACAGGCTAAAATTATTCATACTCTCTTTAGTTATATTATGACAAACTTTATTAAGTATCTTCATATAGTCCATTGTTCTATGCTGATTACACATCCTAGATTTAAAATGAAATGGAAAGGCTGCATGCTGCCTCTGAATGTGTAAAACTTGGCCCAGAGGTTATTACTTTTGCTAATACATCTGCAAAAATCACCCTTTAATCATAAATTCTAAAGCCTTGCCTGGAATTAAAATTAAGCTCATTGGGTACAATTTATAAGCATTTCATAATGCAGCAGCATCCCCTTTCAACAAGTCCACAAAGACACCAAGAACAGCTCTGTGATCCCACTCAAAGGTACTACTGGCCCCCGGAAAATAATTTATGCACGTCAAGGAACTTGAACTAATTCAGAACAGATGGGTATTTTCTTAAAATTCCTCTGCTCATCTTCTTATATGTCAATTGAAAATTAAATCACTAACTCAGACATTTTCGTTAACCTTTGCTTAGTAATCTCAGTTCTTATCCTTCTCCTGGAAAAATAGCCTATCCTTATTGAAAGAACATTCCTGTTGGATGGAGTATCTGCAGCATGATGTACAAAACAGAAATACTATGAACGTCACACTGTGAAAATTATTGGAGTAACATTTATCATAGCAATCAAGGGAACAGAAAACTGAAATCAGTTAAGCAATACATCTTTGAGAAGAGATTTTTTACAGAGGCTCAGCCAAAAAGAGAAAACATGATATTCATTATGATATAGGAAACAAAACAATAAAATTATAAAACAATTGGTTCATATGAGTGATTTCCAGATGTCCCCTGGTATTACTTAAATCCCTGGATGATCTATGCTAAATACGCATACTGCATACAAGTTTTCAATGCTATTAAATTATCATTTTCTATAATCAAAATTGCAAATAAAAATACAATAGCTTTTCAAATTCTTACTGCATTGACTAATTATGTAAGATACTTTTGTGAAACTTGAAAAGGCAAAGATATCTTCTCTCATTGCCTTATTCCACATAGTGCTACAGTCAGAACAATGAGGTAGGAAGAAAGTAAAATATATGCATGTTAGAAGGAAAAAACAAAACTGTCCCTATTTATGATGACATGATTATCTATACAGAAAACCCCAAGGAATCTACAATACAACTCTTGAAACGAGCAGGTTCAGCAAGGTTACATGACTCAATATACACACAAACAAACCAATTACGTGTCCTGTTAGGGAGCACAGAGACACTGAAATTAAGTTCATGGGGTTATAGCTCAGTGATTGCATGTATGAGATCCTGGATCTGATCACTAGTAACACACACACACATGCACACATGCATGTACCCATATACATGCCTTGTTCAAAAATGTTAAATTACTTATAGATCAAACAGAATATACGTATAACTTATTGATGAAAACTACGAAACACTGATGAACTAAACTGAAGGACAGCTAGATAAAGGGAAAGACAGACTACATTTATGAGTTGAAAGATTCAAAATAATAAAGCTATTAATTCTCCCTAAATTAATAAATACATATAATTCAATCCCTATCAAAATCCCAGAAAGATGCTGTGTGATACAACCAATGTTATTCTTAAATTTATTCAGAAAGCCAAAGGAACCAGAATAACTGAAAAAATAACAATAAAATGAAAAAAAATCACTCTAATTTCAAAACATTATATGGCTACAGAAATGAAGATTGTGTTGTACTAGTAGAAGGAAAGGTATATAGATGAACAGAATAGAGTCTAGAAATAGACCAACATAAATATGCCAAACTGAATTTTACAAAGGTACAAAAAGAACTCAATGGAGACTGCCTTCTCAGCAAATATAATTGACTAGTCATACATTAAAAAAAGAACTCTACCTTAAACCTCACACTATATAGAAAAGTTTATTAAAATGGGTCATGGACTTAGGTGTAAAACATAAAAATCTGATTTTGAAGCTGAGTACAGTGGCTCAGATCTCTAACTCCAACTACTGAGGATGAATTGCAAAGTCAAAGCCATCCTGGAGGACTCCATGAAATCCTATCTCAAAAAAAAGTAAAATCAAATAAAATAAAAAGGGCTGGAGAGATAGTTCATTGTAAAGCTCTGGATTTATATATATATATATATATATGAAATATATATAAAATATGTGAGATAGAGCTATATAGAGCTATGCTTTAGGATAAAGTCTTCGAGATCCAAATTAGTCAAAGAATTCTATGTTTGGTAAAAAAAAGCACGAGCCATGTAATATTCAACGAATATTTGATACCTAGACTTCATCAAAATTAAATACTTTCTCTCTGCAAAAAAAAAAAAGCCAAGAAGATGTTATACACAGTACTTTCAAGTCACTATTATCTGGCCAATACCTACACACATAAGGAATTCTAAACATTCAATAGTTAACATGAGTAAAAGACATGAAAAGACATTTTATTTAAGAGGATACACATAAGCATATGAAATGATGTTCAACATTACTAATCATTAGGAAACACAAATTAATCCACAATATCACTACATACTACATAATAACAACATGAAATGCTGGCAAACATGTAAAGAAAACTGAATCATATATTGCAGGTGGACTATAAATTGATACTGCCATTCTAAAAAACAATTTCACAGTGTCTTAAAATACTAAGCATTGTTAACTTTCATACAACTTATCAATTAAACTCTTCAGCATTTATTCTAGTAAAATGAAAACACGTGTTCACATAAATGAACATCTGTAACAGTTTTATATATAATAGCCAAAAACTGGAACACAAAAAATCCAGGTGTCCCTCAACAAGCAAATGATTAAACAAATAGCTGCAGAATATTGCTGAGCAATAGAAGTGAATAAACTTCTCTAAGAAGTTGGACGATTTATTTATGCGTAAGACAAATTGTATATATTAATTGCATTTATTCATGATACATCATTAGTTATTAGTGCATTTACATGTACAATTTTGATCCTTTCTCTTCCCCTATCCTCTCTCAAAACTACCTGAATAAAGCTCCAGAGAATTCAGTGAAAGTATCTAACCCCCAAAGAATACATACTACATAATTCCACTTATATAACATCCTTAAAATAACAAAATCATTGAAGACCAGACGGATGGTTGTTGAGGTCATGGACTGGAAAGAGAAAGCAGAACAGGGCCACATGCTATACCAGTGGTCCGTATCTTGTCTGTCTTAATTGTCAAAAGACCAGCTATGATACTGTACTTTAGCTTCACCAAATATTACCTAAGGAAAACTGCATAAAGAATACATGAAACCTTTTAGTGTTGTTTCTAATAACTGTATGTGAACTTCTAGCTATTGCCAAATAATAAATTTGATATCAAAATAATAAAACAAATCAATCTGAATTTAAAAGTTATAGATTAAACCACATTTTATTGAGTAATATCAGAAATGTTGGCTTCCTAATACATAAGATATAAAGGATGCTCCTGTGCATGTTTCCAAAGTATATTTCCTCCAATATCTGTCTATTAAGAAACATAACTTCAGAAAACTGATTTTTTGTAGCCAGCTGTCATTTTGTCATTTATTACAAATTGACAAGTACATATTTTTCAAGATTCACATTAATATTTTGAAAAAATTTACTTTTTCTAATGAATTCCCTGGATCACAATACTAAGTGAAGCACCTCTCCATAAAATACACAGCTTCCTGTATCTTTTGTCCTACGGTTTCTAAACTGCAGCTGTTTGAAAACACCCCTCACACACTCATTCATTTATTCATTTACTTATCTCCAGGATGCCAGGTCTAACATTTCTTTTTTCTTTTTCCACTCCTCTAAGTCAACACAAAATCTGAACCTAGCCACACTGGCCCAAAATGACTTGGAAAATTAAGTTTATTTTTTCTGGCAATAGCAATCTGTGCTTGGAAATATAAAACTGTTATTCTGAATAAGTTTCAAAGTTCCAAAGTACTAAAATTACTTTACTGAAACAGGACAAAATGAGCTGTTACTGCTAAGGAAAGGGATTGTTATCCCAGAAAGAACAGTGTGCTCTCCAGCCTCTGCATTGCTACTTCTGGTTTGCAAAATAAACAACTCTGATTTCTTTATTTCACTTTGTGTCCTGTGGTAATAAAGATTGCCTGAAGCTAAAATCCTATGAACGAGTCTTCACCTTGTCACCATTCTAAAAATACAAGATATCAATTTTATTTGTGCAAACTGATTTTTCCACTACTTTGTTGATACTGTTTTGATGTCTCTATATGTTCCCTAGCAAAAATAACCAAAGGGAAAAAATGCTCATTGTTTTTTCTTTTCTAGAAATCTGATGTATTTCTAAAATGGACTGATATTCAAAAGAGGAAGAAGTACAGACTATATATATATATATATATATATATATATATATATATAATCAACTGTGTCCAAAACACAGAACTTCAGAACTATACTGCACTGTTTCAAATACTGGATGAAATTATAGCACCACTGTTAAGTTAGCTATATAATCAAGAGACAAGCAGAAATCAGCTTAGCACAGAGCAAAGATAGATTTAGAAATATGGTCTAAGTATATACCCAAGTAAAATGCTGAGCCCAGCAGGTGACAAGGGTGTTCTTTCTGTCCAGCCAATGGCCTCTTTAATATCTGTCACTTGAGGACATGTAGTCTGAGAAGTATTGTATTCTGTGCTCAGTTAAAAATTATGATTAAGCTGGGTGTGGTGCCCCAAGCTTACAATCCCAGCATTCAGGAAACTGAGTTTTAGATCAGCACAGGCTACCTAGTAAGTTCTTGAACTACACGTGAGACCCTGTCTTAAAAAAAAAAAAAAAGCTATGAAAAGCAAAACAAAGCTGGGGATTATGGTGCATACCTATACTCCTAGAACTTTGGGAAGCTGAAGCAAGATTACAAATTAAAGTCCACCCTGGATAATTTACCTAGAGTGTCTCAAAATATAAATACAACTGGGAATTGTAGCTCAGAGTAAAGTTTCTGAATTCAATCCAGGAAGGGAGGAAAGGAAGGAGGGAGGGAGGGAAGAAGGGAGGAAGGGAAGAAGGGAGGAAAAGAGAGAGAAAAGAAACAGTAAAAAGACCAAGACACAAAACTCAAAGATCATCTTAGATTCCCTCAGGAGAAGAGAACAGGAGACGATTTCAGTCTTCACTTTCTAAGCAGACAATGGTCTCTCACAACATCAATAATCAGTTGAGGATCCCTCTACTCAATTTATATAGAAATTGGCCAAGTGGAGCTCTGATAGCAGTGACAGGCTTTGAGTGACAATGGCCTTCAGCCTTCTGGGCCTCCAAATGTCCTAGTGTTGCAGCTCTGGGTACCAGGGTGCTGACTGGTGCCACCGGTTGCTGCCATGTCTTTGTTGCTACCAGACCTTGCTGCCAGTCAATGCCTGACACTCTCAGTCAACATCACTGGTTTCGGATACTGCTAAACACTACTATTGTCAGTGCTGCTATTCTTTGTCAGCTGCTGGTTCCTGGAGCTCTCCAGGGGGTATTAGCCTCTTGTGTTTATAGTCTCTGTCCACACTATCCAGGATAAGAATCTCAAGATTTATAAGGCCCTCAAAGTCTACATTACCTGAGAAATAAGGCATGACTAGATTTACAGGACCACTAACTAGGATGAGGCTTAGTTTAGAGAAGGACTGTGTGATAGGTCTGGACAGCTTACCAGAAGGTCTCCTAGCCCAACCCAAGAAACTTGAGGGTAGCATTGCTTATGTAGCAGCAGTAAGCCTGTCAAATTTGGTCCAAATTTGAGCCTGCTGATTGGTCTGAGGCAGTCTAAGTTCAAGCTTTCTGATTGGCACCTTCTGTTTGGTTGAACTTCAAGCCCACTGTGATCCAGGGAGACAATTCCCAAAGAGCAGCAATAGTTGTCATGGCAGCAGTTCACGCAACTTCAAGAGCATCAGCTGTTTGACAAAAACGGCAGGACTAAAACACTAATCTTAGGAACGCTAGTTATGTTAATCATGGTTTTCTGAAGTTTATGGATGTTATGCTAATGATTGGCCTAGACCCTTTCTGGATCTCTTCACATTAGGGGCAGTTTTCTGGCCATTCCTCAGGGGTGGCAAGAACATCTGACAGGACACTTTGACTGTCACCTGAGCTGCACCTCCTGTCAGCACAAAGAATAACTGAGGGGTGGCATGAAGATACTGAGGTAAGTTTTCCCAGTGCACCCTCAGGGGCCTGAGTACAGTAAAGGGAAGCTAGGAAGACGGTGTGACAATCATGTGCCCAACCTGACTTCTCCTGCTTCAGCTGTCATACTTTTCTGTCCCAACTGTACACTGGATCACCATCATCATTATTCTCTGTGCTTGTTCTTTGGTGGCCATCTTGCTTCCCCCCTCTGTATTTTCCTGCCACTCTCTTTACTATGGCTCATTCTGCTTTTAACAGTGTAGTATTGTTCTCACGCTACAACGTGTCATCCACGTAGCAAACGTATAGAAAGGAAGAAATAAAAAGGCCTTCCTCACCTTCTCCTCTCTGATTTCTACAATGACTTTCCTCGCCTATACAGAAAAAAGGAAACGCACCAGGAGCCTCTCCAGAAAGGGGAGCCAGCATGGAATGAGATACAAAAAGTGAAAGCTTGAGGAAAAGCCTTGAAAGGTCTCCATCTCTGCACACAGATCCACCCACCTCAAGTCCTTCCCTTCTCTATGAAGAAACGGAGAACATTCTCTAAGCCATTATTTAATGAGACTTTTTTCCCTTCACCCTTGGACTATTCTTGTTACCACCACAAATCACACATGCTGATCATCCCCTTTTGCAAAATGCTTAGGATTGAAGGCATTTCAGATTTCAGATCTTTTTTCAGATTTTCGAATATCTGCAAGTACATAACGAGATAGCTTTGGGGATAGGACCTAGACACAAAATTCACTTATGTTTCATATACATAGCCTGAAGATTTTATGTAATTTTTAAATAAAGATGTAAATGAAACAAAATTTTGATATTGTGAAATTTTCTCTTGCAGTAACACGTTGGTGCTGAAAGTTTCACATTTTGGCTTTTCAGATTAAGTATGCTTCAACCTATACATTCACACATGTAATATAATTCTATACAGAATAATATATGCACTTCTTTCTCTGCTTGATTACTAAACAAATAAGTTGAACTATGGACAAGGTAGATAAATCACACATGAGTTACAGACAACGAAAACTTATCTAAATGACTGCTTACACACTGGGATGCACGTGCAACACGTGGCTGCTTTATACTTAAGCACACAGCAATGTGCGGCATACAATAGGTAAAATCGTTATTTTTAATAGAAAAATGTATAACTTAGGTCTTTAAAAAGTGCAAAATTGTACTTCATAGTCTAAACACTGGGCAGGAAAAGGGCTACAAGCAGCACACTTCTGCAGGAATTTCAGCAGTTGAAATTCGGCCACCTTCATTTCTGCTTGGTCAACTGCCTTCCTTTAAAATATAACTGCAGATTTTTATGAAATGCTTGTGTTAGCATTCCTTTTAAACAATTTACACATAAAGGGCCTCAACTATGAGGAGAAACTTCCACAATTCTCACATAAACTTTATCAAAACAAATACCTACTTTATCCATTCAATTCGCTAACTTTCTGTTCATTAAATTAAGAGAAAGTAGCTGTATATCTATCGATTTTGAATACAAAGATATAGAACGGTTGTTCATTTGTATCCCCTTTTTTGTTTAGTTTTGTCAGAGAAGGGCAATCCATTGTCCTTTAAATATTGTAGGTATGTGAATTCAGCAAAATATTTCACTACAGTCCAGTAGTCAGTGAGAGTACTGGGCTTTCCGTAGGACTGGAAATTTCAGAAGTTGTTGACTTGAGCCTTTTACAGCTCAGCATATTAATATGGCATTACTTTTTATACTTTGTTTTTATACTTTTCTGGTGGATGGTTAAGACCAAGATAAAGCAAGACCTGTATAACAAGAAATGTAACTTTTGTATCTGACAAGGTCAGTCAAATCCCCTCAGGATTTATCTTGAAACCCTGTACTACAGTTTGTAGATCCTTTTTCAATGTCTGCCATGTTGATCTAGTAAAATGAATAACCACTAAGACAATAATATGCAACATATTAACTATTGAAACTGTCCTACTAATCAGTTTTGAAACTGTCTCATTGCTATTTGTTTCTCAATAAAATTATTTTAAAAAATAAATAAATGTATGCAACTAGGAAAAAGAAAACAACCCACTAACTCTGCTAAACACTGGCAGGCTTCTCACTAGGAAGCTCCTGCTCCTTTGGCCCAGGCTGCCTTAGACAACACGGATATATTTCTCTCTCAGTCTTTGGCAACCATCTCCATCATACCTCCTGAAGAAACCCCCAACATCCCAACATCTAGCCATCCTCCCTGCCTTCTGCACTATCACAACAGGTACCACCTTACATGGAACTTAAATCATACTGTCTTGTAGGGTGTTTTTGGTTTTAAAATGTCATTTATATCTTTTTGATGGGAGATTAAGGAACTGAAGTGCTGGTATTTGATTCTTGTAGATATTTATTTTGCTTTGTTTCTTTCAATATCTATCACAATTAGGCCAATACACAGCAGGAACTCAGTTCCGGTGAGGGCATCCCATGTCTTCACTCACATATGCGTCGTTTCTCAGGTGAGCATAAATACAGCTACAAACTGTATGTCTCTACTAGTTCACACTTGAAAGGTAAAACACTTTAAATGGAACAATTGAAAACAACTTTTCTGATAACTAGATTACCCTTATAGCTCCTGCTAAGCTGCAGTTTACATAAATGTGAAGGACAGGCACTAAGAATAAGGATCAAGTTAAATAAATGTCATGATTAATGCTAATAAGCCGCCAGAGCAACATGCACAAGTCTATCTGAAGAGTGACTATAATTTTTCAATTATATTCAACAAATTAGTGGTTAATAAGAATTAATGGTAAATTACTGAAAAAACTTGATGATTAAAAACTAAGATTTAGGGTTTTATCTCACAATTTAAGTCAATCATTTTCAAAGAGATGTTTTAAATTTATTTTAATAACCATGTATGGATGACCAAAATAAACATGGAAAAAAATGCTTTTGCCTACAGACAGATGCAAACTAACAGGGAGGGGAGAAACACAGAAACTGGGAAGATTTTTAGCCAGATTAAATGAGTTGATGTATGCAAAAGACTTAAAAAGTGGTTGGAGATTATTGGCTTTACAGAGAGAAATTTAGCATCATAAAAGTTCTTCTTTTCTCTAGCCCTTTACAACTACCAAGTCAAAAATCTGTGGGAATTGTATCTGTCTTCTTTCTCAGAAACATTCTTCACACTGAACCACACAATTCTGACCATTGTGATAATTACCTATCCTACTCCACCAATCCACTGCATAGTCTATGACCAAACTAAATGTAAAACCTCTAAATTCACTCCATTGTGTTTTAGAATTATCAAACTGCTAAAATGTTCTAAATATACTGTAATAATGCGGCATCATATCATACCTGCTGGATTTCTTCAGGTAAAGCGTGCATAGGAAAGTGACGATCCATAATTTCCCAAAATATATTGAGGAGAGCCCTGAATAAAAATAATCTACAAACATTGAAGGCAATCGTTAGCTTTGAAAAAATGTCAAAAAAAATCAAATTAAAATGATGTATAAATTCCTAGGAGTAGTAAATTCATGGTGGTAATTGTTTCAACAGCTGTTTGTTTCATCAACTCAAGGTTAAAAGGTATGACCTTGGGGTTTTCTCTATTATTAGGCTAACAGAACAGGAAACCATAGGGAGAGATTACTGGATTAACATTATTTTCTATTTTGCTAGAACTTCAATAGTAACTCCTGTTGAGGTTTGCTACCTTTTTTTGTATACAGAATTAAATGTAAAATTTTAAATGGGCTCATTTAATCTAATATTCTTAAATCATTTTTTCTAAAATACTGCTAGATAAAAATCTAATAGTATTTTAACAGATAAGAAAAGCAACTGTGACATCAATGCTAGTACAAAAAACTTAGTTACCAAGTTAAATATGATACGAAAACAATGAACAAGAGGTGTCAAAGCCTCAGGAGCCAAATATCAATTTTATCTAGATGGACATTTATATAATTTTATACATATATTTCATTTTAACAGATGTTCATTCTCTAATTAAAATAACTGCATATGAAACTCTACCACTACTTTCATAAAACCAAAGGGTGGATGATGGAGCAAGTTAGCTTTTGGTTTTGTTTTTACTTTTCCCCAAACATGAAGACTAGCTAATGTGGCTTCATGAGGGAAGGGCGCTCATTCAGATGGAGTACTGAGGAGGGTGTGTGGCTGAGTCAGGTGACAGATGCAGATCCTTCCCGTGCAGATAAAAGACATGAGAGCCAGGAGTGATAAGAGGAGATTGTGTATATTTAGTCAGAGCAAGAGATTGGAGATGCACAGTAGCCTACCAGAGACCAACCGCAGCCACAGTAAGGGTGGCAGGGAAACTCGAGTTGACAAAACCCTATAATGGAGTTATATTTGTAAACTGTGCAACCATTGGTGGAAAACGTGATTCTTTATCCACTGTGTAGCAATATCAGTGAGTCAATATTTAAAACAATTGACTGGCCATGGGGTCTCAGGCACTCACACCAGGGAAGCTGAGGCAAGAGGGACAATGCAAGTTCAAGGCCAGGCATGTGGCTAGGCCCAGCCTGAATTAGAGGGAGACGGTCTCAAAAAATAAATTGGGGGCAGGCCAGATAGCTCGACTGAGTAAAGCACCTGCTTAGGCAGACACAGGTACCGGGGCTTTGATTCCACCTGCCAAGCCATACAGGTTCTGCCTCTGGGGTGCACTGAGACTGAAATTAAGACTGGGTGTAATGGTATAGGCCCGTAATCCCAGCGTTTTGGAGGCTGAAAACAAGAGACTCACTAGAGTCCGATCTAGAAAGTGAGACACCGTAAACTCTACACTAAACACAAATGTTGGTAAAATGAGAGGTAACATTTGTAATTCTAAATTTTTCTGAAATTACCAACTAAATCTCACCAAAAAAGTAGAAGCTATAAAAGTATTTGAGAGGTGCCTGTGAGATAGATCAGCAGTCTAACGCCCCTGCCCAGACAAGCTTAGACAGGCTGGGATCCGGGCACCACATCCATCTTCCAGCGCCAGCCCTGCCCCGTGGGTGGGCCGAGCCTGCCAAAAACAAAAACAAAATGTCTTTTAGAGCAAGGATGAGAATGATTATCCTAACAAACCATCATTAGAACAATTTCTATTCAGTACCTTTATTGTCTCACAGACTATTCCAAATTCTGGGTTTAGAACACCAACAGGAGAATTGGAAGGTTGATTATTCAGTGAAATTTATTCCGTTGCTAGAAATGACTGTACATGTAGAAAGAAAAAAAAAATTAGAGCACTGAACTAGATTTTGATGTATACCACCCCATCTGCTCACTACAAACAAATCACATTTTACACAACCAAGAAGACTCATGTATGCATCATTAGACACATATAACAAGAAAATGCTTAACTTGCCAACCTGAAAGACCACAACACAGTTGGCTGTGCAGTACATTCTTTTAGTTTTTTTTTTTTTTTTTTTTTTTTTCCCCAGAACCGGGGATTGAACTCAGGCCCTCGCTTGCCAGGGAAGTGCTTATTCCACTATGCCATCTCCCTAAGCCCCAATATATTCTTTTAGAGTTCACTGTAAATTGACCAAGTCCCCTAGGCTAACTTCCTGAAGAGGTGATAAGGATGAGATGAGGGCCACCTTCCTTGATGTTTATTCCCCATGACCACCACTACATGTTTTACATCTGGTGAAAGTAGCTTGTATATCCATGAAAAGCAATAAAAGCTTTCACAAATTCTTGGTTTCTCAAGAAGGGGAGGACTCTTTCCAGTTTGGAAACAGGGACAACTAACTTTTAATTAACTCTTACATTAAGTGTTTTATCAAACAAGTCCGTACGGTCTTTTAGGAAAGACTGGCTTTCTGGCTAGAGGTGAAGGGATATACGTGGGTATTTGTGAACCTGCTGTCTCAACCAGAGCAGGAGAAAGATTTCTTTGTTTGAACTCAGAAACATCCTTGATCGGTCACTTCCGATTCCCTTTCCCTCACCAGTGCCACGCTGGGGCATTCATTCTCGTTTAGCTTTCTGGGCCTTTTGTAAAGAACCATTCCCTTGGCGTGAATCACCCACAGTGTGCAGGTCAGGGATAAGGGAGGCGGGGGTTAAAGCTCTAAGGCTTTCCTCAAGTGGCGGGAATTTCCAAGTAGGAACCAACTGCACAGCCCGACCAGGCTTTGCAATCTGGTGAGCTCGCTCTCCGGGGCCAGGCAGGCCCGCAAGACGGGAGAAGGGTACGGGGGCGGAAAGCCGAGCCGAGCCTTCCCGGGCGGCGCGGGACTCAGCACGCCTCCGCCCGGAACTGCTTCGGGCCGACCGGGTCGCCTCGGGGCTCAGGGAGGCCATTGTCTCACCTAGACCAGGTCTTCGCCAAGTACCGACGGCTTCCCTAGTCTCCCGGGTAACCGCGTTACACGGTGGCCTGACGTCAGGGCGTGGCGACGTCACGGCCCACGCGCTCGCCGCTGCGTGAGCTGGGCTCTGGCACCTCTTCTCCTGGGCCGCTGGAGTCGGCGGACGGGGCTTTTCTCACACGGGTGCTGACGGAGGGAAAAGGAGGGTCGTGGCGGCTGCTAAAGCTGAAGGGAACCGCCGCGGGGGCGGCGTGGGGCTTGGCGTCCTGCCTCTTAGCTCTCGCCCCAGGAACGATGTGGCTGACACAGCAGCAGGCAGTCGAGCATTTTGAGCGGAAAAGAAAGATTCCTGTGGAGGTCATGGGACACACAAGTGATTTCAGTCATTCTGGAAGGTGTGGGTAAAATTGTTATCCCAGTCCCAAAAGTAGTCAAGATGGAAAGGCTAGTTTTGAGACGCGCAGTACACACTTTCATGGAAAGCTCACCATTCCTACAAGTGACTTTCTCCATTCGCCTACCACAGGAGGGTGATGGATGCTCTGTAACTAAGGCAGGAGCTGCCACTAATGATTAAATAGTGACTCTCTCACATCCACCTCTCATTTTTTGAGGATTATATGAGGTCCAAAATGTAGTTGTTCCAAGAACCAAAGAAAGTTTCCCAGTGGGAGAAATGTTCATTGGTACCGGAGAAAATTGACAGCACCAGTAGCGGGAGGAAATCCAGTGATGGAGAGCAGTACTGATACCGTACTCAAATTCCTGATAGCTACTTATTCATGAAAATGACAGCATAAAGAACCAAATACTTCCTAAAAGCTTTGTTCAGGTTACTTAAAATCTAGGAGGTAGATGTACTGTGAAGATGCAATTAACCTTAATGAGTTTCACCCTAACATCAACCACTGATTTTCTGTTTGTACTAATTCAAAGATAGGCAGTAAAGGACTGAAGACAAGATTAAGAGCCACAGGCTGCCAACCAAGTGTTCAAGCACAGCATGCTTATGAGAAGCACAAAGGATTTTCATCATCCTTATACTATTTCTTTAAAGGGCAATGAATTTAAGACTTTGCTTATTCTGTAATAATGGGGGTTAAGATTGAACACATAGTTCATCCAAATATTTTGAGCACATTTCTAAAGCAAGATCACTGTGTTCTGAGACTAGCTTTGGTGGTACAGTCATGCTTCATTTAACCCAGAGATTTTATTTTTCAAGTATCATAGAATGTGCTTTTGCAGACCTAGTCTAGATGCCTATTATACCCATGAACTACACAACATATATGTATATGTAATTCCTATTGTTCCTAGAGACATGAACAGAAAGAGATTATGTCAAATGTAAGAAATAATTATGCAATCAAGAGATGGCAAACTCAAGATGTATGAGGCTGCTCCCTAAGTATCGCAGCATTCTGTTTCATAATAAATTTTTATAAGTACAATGAGTATACTCTAAATGATTTTACAAAAAAAAGAAATCCCAGCTACTCAGATTGAAGCCTGCCTTCAGGCTTCAATAGTGACAAGAATTTTTCAACTCCTTTCTTTTGTTTATTTATGTATATTTATTATGGAACTGGATGTTGAACCCAGGGGCAACTGAGCTACATCCCCATCCCTTTTGATTTTAACTTGAGACAGGGTCTTGCTAAATTGTTTAGGGTGGCTTCAAACCCTCAGTCTTCCTACCTTGGCCCCTGGAGCTACTGGGATTGCAGACATGTGGCATGCCTAGATCACGGTGGTCCATCATTGATCAAAACCTTGTTATGCCTTACATGACTGCAGTAACTACTACAAAGAATGCTACTTACTGAGTATTCTGTGTACATGATAAGAAAAGGAAACACTTCAGGGAAGGAAGAATATCAGCTGAAAGACTACAATCCACTCTCATTTAATTTTATTGGTGCTTATTCATCTGTGTATTTCCTTAAAACCAATTTCTTTTCCAATGAAAATGTCACACTGTCCATCCATGTAGCCATATGGGATTATTTAATTTGAACAAATCTTAAAATTCTATTGATATATTACAGTAGCACATTTCATGTATTCAGCAGTCACATGTGACACCATGTAATAACAGCACAGATACAGTATGTTTTCATTATTGTAAAAAATTTAGTTGAACAGGCTGGGGAGATAACTCAGTGATACTTGCCTGGCAAGCACAAGGACCCAGGTTTGATTCCCAATACCACAGGCAGTGCCACTGTGCTGGCCACTGAAATTGGGTGTGGTTGCAAATAACTGTAATCCCAGCACTGAGAAGGATGAGACAGGCAGATCACTATGAGCCTGAGCTATGTAGCGAGACCCTGTACCAAATTAATAAATATATAAATAAATATATATATTTTTAATTTAGTTGGACAGTGACAGACCTGTCTTAGTTACTTTTCTCATTGCTGGGATAAAATACCCAACACCCAAAGTTAAAGGAGAAAAGGTTTAGCTCACAGTTTGTAGAGGTTTCAGTCTATGATCAGTTGATTCCAAGGCAGGATGTTACCTGGCAGAAGGGCAACCACTCACGGTGGCAGAGATAGCAAAAACAAAAAGAAAGGAGGGAGGGAGCTAGCCTCTTTTCCTCCCTTATGCTGTATACAGAAGGCCCACCCTGGAACAGGTAGAGGGCTCAGACCCTAATCCCAGCACTGCACTGGGGGCTGCTCCACAAGGCCTAACCCCCATGACTACATGAGGCTTTGGGGGGCATCTAGACACAAACCATGAGAAGACTTGGTGAAAGTTTCAAGGGAAAAAGGGCATATAAGTTATATGTACTCTTTTTTTAAAGGGTAGAAAGAAAAAATAATTACTGAAAAGGATGAAATGTGCCAGGAATATTAAAAAAATATTTTAAAAAACACCAAACCTGTCCTGCACACTGCCCACCCCCATTCACTGTTGACTTCAATTATTTCCTCTATCTCTTGCCAAGTTTCTCACCTTTTCCCTTTTCTCCTTTTCCTCATTCCATTACTGCCCATCCTAGAATGGAAGTACAATTTAAAATGTTCCCAACATTGGGCACATAACTTAATAAAATTTTGTCATCTTGCTCTTAATTTTTTTTCTGGGGCTGAGGACAGCTCCAGGAGCCACACATATGCTAGGCATATGCTCTACCACTGAGCTATAACCCTATAATTCACCTGATGTTTTCAGTTTTTAAGTCATTGAAGTTTCAATGTGACTTTTTTTAAAACAATGCGTTAATAACTAAATTTATTTCTTTATAACTGACCCTTCACTGTTTTTAGCTTCTGGGTCAGTGATCTTTGAAAGAAAAAAAGCAATCTTTAGGTTTTAAAGTGTCTGAAAGGACTGAAAGCTTTCTACATGGCCTGTTGACCTCTGTTGGTTTATGAGAATACAGTCACTGTGCTTTTGTTACCATTAGGATTTATCTAAGATGTTCATTCAGCAGGACACTGTCATTTATCCCACTCATTTTAGTAAGGTATTTCCCTTGCCTCTTTACCTAGGAAAACCATATAAACTACATATGTAGTTTACAAGTCTGATAAGATTATCAGAAGTCTACTCAAGACCGCTAATTTTAAGGGAAGCTCAGGACTGTATGAAGGGAAAAAGACAGAACTGGCACCAGCTTCCTTCTTATTCCATGAACCTCAACACAACACAACTCTGTGTCCTGTAATAAATGGCTATGAACAGGCCCACCCAAGGTTGAAAATGCAGCCTGCACTATTTTGGATTCCAACTAATGCAAGTGCAGAATTTTAAAAGGTAGCATGTACTGTGCTCTTTGTAGTTGCCAGGCACTTCACACACAATGTCTCATTTAATTGAGAACTCTTCCAAACATAACTAGGTCAGATCCTACTTGCTGTTGGAAGCGGTTAAGGGCACAGCCCAACATGTGAGCACAGAAGTATGCTTGGACTTGTATGAGCATAAGTGGAGGCACCTGGGCCTCCCCTGGTATGTTCTCTGACTCTGCCTGTCATCAGTGGGTGCCTGCAGAGTGTCAGCCTACTGTGGATTAGAAACATATGCACGGACGCACAAGGCAATGAATTCTGTAAACTGAACTTTGCCTCAGACTTGACTTTCATCTGATGCTTCCCAGGTAACTTCCAGTTTTCAAAAAAAGGTCAGCTACAAGGAACAGCTTGTTTTTACTTACTCTGACACATATTCTCATCACCAAGTTGTGCGCTGGCGTTTCAGACCTTTTTTTAATTGCTACCAACTTCTTGGACTCCTGTATAAAGCTGTTTTGCATGAGTGAATACCAAATCAACAGTCAGTCATAAAATATTTGTAGGTTTATGCTGTATATCTTTTTGAATTGATACTGCGTACACTGTAAACATGAATAACCAATAAAATGAAGACGGCAATGTTTAGCATTTCTAGTTCAAATGTTTTGTCATCTGTACAGAAATGAATTATCAAATTCATATTGTTTTTTTCTTGAGACTATGATTGTTGAACAAATTTCCAGTGAAAATTTCCAAAATTTCCAACTTTGGCCCTTACATAAGTGTCTACTCAAGATATGAAAAGTAAGTCATGCTGTGCAGCAAAACACTTAATGATTATAAATTCATTACTTGCAGCCTGCTCACTACTAATAACAGCTTTATCTAAAAATGTACTATGTGCCAAATATTATATTTGTTATATGAATATATTTTAAAATGCAAAAGGAATAAAGCTGTTTTTTTTTCTTTGTATTTTTAGGGAAGGGTCTGTACAGGGTATTCAGGGTCTCACTATTAGATCAGACTCATAGTGATCTGCTGTTTATGTGCAGCATGTCCAGTCTCAATTGCCATCTCAGCACACCCCAGGGGCAGGGCCGGCAGAGAAGGCCCAGGGATTGAAACCCCAGCCCCTGCACCTGCTTGCAGGTGCTCTAATCTGCTGAGCTATTTGGCTGGCTCTAGGACTAAAGTTCTAATGGCACAAAGTGAACACTCTGGTAGTAAATCTGTTGCTCAAAATAGGTACTAATGGCTGTTTTAAGAGCTTAACCTGAGCCAAGGATACAATTCAGTGGAGAGGGAGGGAGAGAGGGAGAGAGAAGAGAGAGAGAGAGAGAGAGAGAGAGAGAGAGTATGAGAGCTGTAGTGTAAATCACTCATAGCATCCAAAAGCTCATCGACAACAAGCACTTAATAAATGTTAATGAATTCAAAGACCAAAAGTTGATAATTGCCTTATACATTTAAAAACTTTTTTGGAAAACAATATTTATGTATATGGCTAGTGAATTTTTTGCTGTATTTCTGAAATGTCCATACAGTTCTAATGAGGAAATAAGAATCTAACTCACACTAGTTTTGGTATGTGATTGGCAAAAGTGATTCTGCTCTCCCTCAGTTGAGATGAAGTTCATATTTCTGTACCTATAGTTTTAGGTGGCTACTGGATTTAGAGGGAACAAAGGAAAGAATTTTTCTTGCCATTATGTCTCTATCAGTAGAAAGATTTAATGTCATTAAACTGAGAATCATCAGTGAGATTGTTTTGAACTGTTGATATATCTAATGTTGTCAGATCAAAAAAGTGAAAAGATTTAAAATTATCATAGTAGCTTATTTTATAAGGGTGTAAAGCCAATAGCACTCTAAAGCACTGCTGATAAAGCATCACTACACTTACATTTTAAACTCCTCAATATTTACAATTATCATACTGGACACCAGATCCCCATCTTCCCTTTCTTCAGGAATTCAGACCTCCCTTTAGCCTCCCCTCTTCTGCTCCTCCCAAGCATACATGTACAGCCCAAACCCAGAGAGAGAACTTCTGCTAGGCCTTTGGCCCTTACCAGTGATTAACTCAAGAATAAGCCTATGACATGACTTTGACCAAAGAAACTCAATAGGGTTATGGTGAACTTTGGACAGTTTTTCTAGGCACATGTATTCGGTATCCATCACACATCTTATTTATGATGTTTAAAAGCTGGAAGCACTAAAATGTGAAATAAATTGATTAAAGACTACTTAACTGGTAAGTTGGTGTGATCCTTTGATGATCAACATGTCTCAGTAAAGTTCTGTGGGCGCTAAGAAGCCAAAAACAATATTATAGATATACCCTATTCATTTATTTTTATTTATTTATTTTTTTTAGGTAAGGGTCTACAGGGTGTTTAGGGTCTCACTACTAGATGGGACTCATTATGATCTGCCTGTTTACAGCCTCCCAAGAGCTGGGATTACAGGCGCACGCCACCAAGGGTCTCAATTGCAGTCTCAGCATGTCCTGGGGGGAGTGGGGATGGAACAGCAGGCCCAGGGATCGAATCTCTGGCCCCTGTGCCTGCTTGCAGGTGCTTTACTCCAGAGAGCTATTTGCCCGCCTGATGTATTCTATTTAAATATCAGCTTAAATATACATTTTATTAGTTACTCCTGTAAATGCATATTGCACTAGAATTACGCGACTACCTAACAATCAACAGAGGAGCTTGAAACCTTCACAGAACCTCAGATAGGGATTCTGAAACTCTAGAAAGCCAGAGAAGCTCATTCTTTCACTTAACAGAAGCTGGTTCCATTCTCTCAGCAGTGGCAGCCACTGCACGCTTGCGCAACAGAGGAGTTCGTGGCTAACAGTCTATTTTAGCTACCAAAAGGAAGAGGTGGCTTTTGCTCCCAACCTTCACTTAGAAGAATGCCAGGAAATGGCCTTCTTCGGCAGCCCTTGAGTTCCATGCAACCTGAGGCCCGTAGCCAGGCCTGTAACCTGAGTTAGGCATGTGCCTCTTGACCAACAGCGAAGACAAGGAAAGACCAGACAAAATGGCATTTCCCTTTCTAACCACACCTCCAGAGAAGCAGAGGCAGAAGTAGAAGTGACAGAGGAAGGGCAGTCCTGTCCCAGAGGAAAGGAAGTATGCTAAGCAAAGTAAATTCTGTCTATATACAGTGAAGAGAGAATAAGAATTAGTTAGGGAAACAATTCGTAAGATTGATCAGTCACTCTTGGTCTCTCTTCCCACCTATGTTAAAGTCTGAGAAATTTTTTGTTTTGTTTGTTGGAGGGAGGGTGTCACCACTTAGGAATGAACCCCCAGTCTTTATTTTTATTGTTTGTTCATTTATTTTGAGATAGGTTCTTGACAAGTCGAGGACTTGACAAGGCAGGACTTGAACTTCTAGTCCTCCTGCCTCACCTTCTTCAAAGATGGAATTACAAAGTGTTCTTAAAACACTCAAGAACATGCATTGAAAAAGTACCTAAAAGCCACAGCATTGCCATGTAATTTTACATATAAGATCACAGGTTCAAGGTCAGCCTGACCTTGTCTCAGCGAAAGAGGGTGGAGGAGGTGTAGCTCAATATAAGGGCCAAACAAAAACTTCCTAGAAGTTTATGTCATGTATTCTGGCTTTGGAGAAATAATGCTACTTATATATTACTTATGTATAACAAAGACGTGTGTGATTGTGTGTGTGTAAATCATTAGCAGCAGCCTCACAATAATCAGAAAATAAATGAAAAACACATTGTCTAAAAGTTTAAATTAATAGCAAATTTAAGAGTTTTTTGATCTTTCAATCAAGTGAGGGTAGTTCTGTATTAAACTACCATGGTGTAATCTTTGTTTTGCTTTCAAACTCATTTTATCTGCAAACCTACAAACTTCAAATTATGTGAATATTATAAATAGCTGACTGGAAAAATACTTTGCTCACATGTTCTTGAGAAAGATCTTGAGTTCTGGGGTCTGATGCTCTCGGGCTTCTGAGTCAGCACTTGGGAGAAGTCTCCGCAATTAGTATGCAGAGGAAATCCGGCAGCGGCGATTTTAAAAATAAAAACACCGGACAAAACGCTGCTGGGAGCAATGACGGCATGCATGGCATCACGGCCCTGCCATCCCGCCTGGCCACTTGTGCAGAGTGCCCGGAGCTGCTCCGGAGCCGCCCTACGGCTCGCCCCAGGCAGCGGGCGCACTGCGCGGCCGCCCCTGCGCACGTCTGGGCTGAGGGATTCTGACCCAGTGTTACCCCGTTCCGGTAATGAGGGGGCGCCGCGGACTCCCGGCAGCGCCGCGCGCTGGCGTGACTGCCCGCCCCGCCGCCCGGGCTGTAAAAGCGGCAGCCGGCGCCGCCCAGCCAGCACCTGCGCCGCCCGCGGCCAGGGCCGCCCGGAGCACGAAGTGCGTGCGGCCGCCGGCCTGCAGGTCACGCAACTGGGCCGCCGCCACCCGGCTTCCCGGCCGCAGGATCCGCTC
>PVKA01015413.1:0-50097 GCA_004027165.1 Ctenomys sociabilis | reverse complement strand
AAAAAAAAAAAAAAAAAAAAAAAAAAAAAAAAAAAACATGTCATTTGGCCTCATTTTCTTTGTCTGTGTTCCCAACTTTGACTGCTCATTAGAATCACCAAGAAAATCTCTTAGAAAACCAGGATGCCCTGGCCCCTTCTCAGTGAACAAAACATATTGATCTTCATGAAATACACTGCAGCCTTTTAGAGATTTCAGGAGATAGTCAGATGGCTTCAAGGTAGGCTGTCATGGCAGAAGGGCATCACAGGGAGAAACACTTCATGGTAGGGCAGGCTGCAGGCAGTGAAGCATCAAGCATCAGCCTACTCTCTTTCTGTCCCTTTTTATTCCATCCAGACTCTAAGCCTACTATTTGGTGTCACTCACACCAGGGTGAGGCTTCCATTATTCAGACTCAGAACTATACTGAGCCCATTTAGTTAATATCTTTGATTCCAATGTCACAAACCCAGATTCAGCCACCTCTGAAAACCACCACCTATTAGCTCATGTGGTTTGTGAGAGACATAGCTGTAATAGAGAAGCAAGCCATAACACAGCTACATATTCTCCCATAATTTAGTGTTTTGGAATTTCACTTTATTTTATATGTTTGGTATAGGGTCTCACTATGCAGCTTGGACTCATAGTGATTGTCCTGTTTTCAGCTCCCCAGTGCTGGGATTACAGGCGTGCACCATCATGTCAGGTCTCTGAGGCTGGCTCAGCGTCCTCAGGCTAGGGCCGGTGCAGCATGTAGTCCTGGGGATTGAACCCTAGTTGTGCTTGTCTGAGCAGGTACTTAGAGATTTAACTGAGCTATTTTGCTGGCCCATGTTTTGGGATTTTTATTCATTTTATTCAGCCTCAGTAAACCTATTCTGTCCTATTTTATCCAAATTTTTCAGATAGAATAGAATAGCTCTGGCTATACTGAATAGGATGCATATATGTTTACAATATTCAAAACATTCATTGTCACAACTTCTATTATAAAAGATAAAAGTTTTCACCATGACCATATTATCTATCAAGTGATTATCATTTTCCTCTTATCAAAACTAACCAAAAAATCCTACAGTCTCCAAACTTGTACACAGAAACAATCTAGTCTTTGTAATCTGCCCTGTGTGCTCACTGATCTATTCCCAAAGCTACACGTTTTCTTCTCAAGTTAACTTTATATTTACCAAATTAAGATTACTAGATTAAATATAGGCATTCTTATTACATTTGAAATTCAAATAAGTAAAAAAAATTGGGACATATTTGCTGTAATATCATTCATTTTATCTATTTCATTTTAACTATTTTTTACTATTTAGTTTTGCTCTCATTTTATTTTGCTAAATTGTGTAAACATCTTCTAATGATATACTTAAAGCACAGCAAAGCATTTAAGATACTTATGTGAAACATGACACTTTAAAACTAGCTAGTGTAAAATCTCAAATTAAATTTAAATCAAATTAAAAAAAGGTAAATTTCCATTTCTAAGCTTTAATTACATACATGAGGGGAAAATGTTTTTTAAGCAATCTTTGCAGAAATTGGTCTCAGTCAGTATTTAAAAGATCAAATAAAGAAAAATTTGATTATAGAAATATAATTATCAACATGGTGTTTCTTTGTAAAATGTTCTTATAAATTTTCCATTTAGTAAAAAGTTTTTAGAATAGAATGCAAAAGATTTTGTTTTAAAATGAAAACAAAAGGAAAAAGCAATGGAAATAATATTCCTTCTTACTTTGCCTTGTTGTCTCCATGGACAGAGTAGAAGAATCTTTTTTCTTTTCGGTGGAACTGGGGATTGAACTCAGGCCCTTGCGCTTGCCACGGAAGCACTTATTCCACTGAGCCATCTCCCTGGCCCTGGATTCTTTAGAACCCAGAAGTTTTAGTTATTTTAAGTCCTTTGTCTAACAGTTGAAGATTAGGCCTTAAACTCTTTTCGTTTTATACCATTCCCCTGCATTTCAGATGTTCCTTCAATGAGAAGCAGGAATTCCTAAGACTCTTTAAAGCTCCGTAATAGCCTGGAGTTACATCATTCCTTCCCCTATCTCAGGTCCCAGGGGCTATAGGCCGCACACCCACTCCAGAAGAGCTATGGTAGATTACATTGGCAAATTATCACAGAAATAGAAAATGAAATTTTTCTATCTCTATGTTTTATAGATAAAACATAGAGAATTATAAAAATATCAACAACATTGTGCCTTCATAAAATTTTAAAATCCATTATATAATTAATAAGCACACTTCCTCTTTCCAGGGAAATTTTAATGGTTTCTTTTGTGGAGGTTCCATAAGACAGCATCTCACTTTTGTACATCAAGGATATTCTTGAACTCTTTATGTGTCCCAGGCTGGGCTGGGCTGGGATCACAGATATAGCCCACCTCACCTAACCTTTTTTTTCTTGAATATTTATGTACAACTTCAACAAGTTGAGATGTTAAGCTTAATTCAGTAAATGTGTCTAGGTATTATATTTTGTAGTTCTTTATATACTATTTTGATCACAATATAAAATATACAAAATTAACTTAAACTATCAGCATTTTTTTTCAAGGCTTCTAAAAAATGAGAAAAGGCAAATGAGTGGCTGGTAACTAGATGAGCTACAGGAGTCAGAGTTTTATACTCTTTATCCATGCAATAAATTTGACCATATTCCTAGAGTGAGCAAATGCAATAAGATAATGTTAAGTAGAACGGATTATAGATAAAGTCCATGAAAAGAAGATATTTCTGAATAAACTTGGAAAAGGCAGTGGCTAGAAGGTTGAATTTGTACGAAACACGGTGGGTTACTCAAGGTGAGAGTGGCAACTGATTATAGAACTGTGTAAGACAAAAGCTGAGAAATTATGAAGCAATGGTAGAGCTTTTTTTTTAAATCAGAATTAGTAAGTAATAATGAAAGAAATGAGAAAAAGCCATGCCAAGTAAAATGAAAGGGTTGAAAAATTAAAATCACTGCAATTTTGATCTGAGTTATTATAATGAATTTTAATCATTCTTCACTCCAAAATTGGATTTTTTTTAAGCTACAAGTTTAGAGGAGAAGGAATTTTTATCAGTGGTGCAGTATTATTGCATGATAAGATCATCTCATGATGAAGATACCAATGAAAGAGGAATGCCATGGTGTATAAAACCTTTGCAGCTCTTTGTACCTCAGGTCCCTTGAACTTTTATGCCAGTTATGATCCTCGCATTGCTTCAGATGCCACTTAGCTTTGTTCCACCCTTGTTACTATCAGGAAACTCACTACAGTTCCAGTATTTCTTATGTCATCTCTGCCCTTTTAGACACATTCATCACTGAGCTGTTCGGAAGTGATAGTGTCTTGCAGTGAATGGAGGAGTCCTAAATTGCAGGGCATGTGCTTTCTGTATGCTTTCCTCTCTAAGCCCTGAGCTAATATGCTGTGGCCTACCATGCCAATTCTAGTAGCTCAAATTTATTTATGGTTCAACGTCACTCTTTGAAGCTTTTATGAGAAGTGGCATGCTGTCACCGTTCCCTCAGGTCATCAAGGTGTAGCACTCCATCTGACATTACAAGTTTGTCTTCCCATATGGATAAATTCTCTCCAATCCAATGGTGTGCTCCACCTTCCATCTTGATTCAGCACCAGCAAAACCCACTCCCATGCACACTCTTCAGAGTTAGAGCTGTGAACCATGATGCACTGCTTCTGTACTCCCTGCCCCACGTAGAGCCGAGGTTTCCAACTAGGACTATTCTGCAACTTGATCCAGCTATTTTTCTGATGACCAGGAGGACAAATGCAAACAGATCCTGAAAGACTGTACTTTGCCTTGTGAGACAGGCTTTTACCTTGTTTCATTTATTTGTTATTTGTTATTTTATTTTTGTGGTACCGGGGACTTAATTCAGAACCTTGCACTTGCCAGGCAAGCACTTATTCTACTGAGCTATCTCCCCAGTGGAGGACTGCAAAGCTTCAGGTACAACCTCCTATCCAAAGGAATCTAGAAATTCCAGATTTTCAAGTCCACTAACTCTAATGTCTCCTTCTCACATCTCAAGGTCAAACACCTTTTTGACCAAGACCCTGAGAATTTAAGTGCTACAGCATTAAGGAGGAAACATTCTTTATATAATATTCCTGTCCTTAGAAGTGGATCCTGTACCTTAGGTCAAGTTATTTTTCACCATCTCACTTCTGAGGGTGAAGGCAGTATGTGTGTAGTGCAGAAGAACCTCTGGATTTAAAGCACCTTAACACAGTGGTTAATCACCTTCTGGTTTTTCAGTTCCCCCAACAGTAGCCAGAAAGAAGCAGAAATTTATACTCCCGACTTTTACTTTCTTCAGACTTCTTCATACTCTCTGTGTTCAGAATATTACTCCCTTATGTGTTTAAATACTTACATTTAAGAATAAATTAAAAACATAACTAAAGTGGATTCTACTCTGTAAGTAACTCCAAGTAAACTTAATTGTCCGTTTTTATTTTTGTCTATTTTGTTAAATTAAATTACATGAAGAGGAAATTTGAAGCTCCATGTATATGTATATATTCAAATATAAGCCAAAACTGTGAATGTAGTTTGCCCCACTATCAGTGAGTGACAGCATCTATGTCTCCAGAAGCAGGTCAGCCTTGGCGATGTCATTTGTCCTAAACTTCGCTCATATTCTAAGATAATATTTAAAATATTCTTAGTCAAATTTTGCATATGTGTTTATAGTTATTTAAAGATATATTTATATATTTTCTGTTTACATTGACTTTCAAGATCCTTCAAAAAGTTCAGCAGTTTTGATAAGATAATCCAGGGGCTTTCTAAGCTACTATCTAAATATTCCTACTGGCAAAATGTAGGAGTTGGAGGGAAGAAGGGAGCCACTAGGGGGAAGAAGATATGCTCAAGAGGATTCCCATGTAAAACATTTAGGAACTTTCTCCTTACAACATGAATCGCCTTTCAGGAGGGACTGCAAGCCTTTCAGTGGGCCAGCTCCCACCCGCCAGCTCCAGCAGCTTGCCTGCATGTTCTGCAGGTCTTCACAGACAAGACGTCAGGCCATGAAGACTTCTGTAAACACACTACTTTATTTTTTATTTTATTTTTATTTTTGTTTTATTGAAGTACAAATATCAATGAGACAGTTTTAAGATACCTTGACAAGATGGATTTGATAAATTAATACATTGCAAACTGTTTTCATAATGTTTTGGTATCATAGAAGGTGCATACATGATATTATACTTACAGACATTATTATACCGTATGGCTCTTATCAGTAAATAAAGAGAGTGTAGCTGTTTGGGAGATGGCTCAGTAGAATGAGTGCTTCCCTGGCAAGCACAAGGGTTTGAGTTCAATCCCTGGTTCTGCCAAAAAAAAAAAAAAAAAAAAAAAAAAAAAAAAAAAGGGGGGAAAAAACACACTACTTTAAATAAAAGACCAAACATTGAACACATTATCTCAGCTGTCTAGCTGTTGAATCCTGAGATTCACGTTTCATTCATCTCTCCTAAATATCTGATCTATAATGTTCTATCCACAGTAGTTAGTATACAATTTACCAAATCATAATTTACTGATTCACCTTAGATGTGAGGATGGCTTCGTTATTCAGTGGCAAGACGTTATCACAGCTGAAAACGTATTCACTTTCCACAATTTACATGCTTTAGCAAATATTTTTAGTTTGTATAATTTGACCTAAAGCAATTTCTGGAAAGTCTGATATCAAGCACCAAAAGGGTATGATTCCAAATACCCAAAATGTGAATTTCAGGCCATCAAAAAATTTGCATGCTAAAAAATCGTATTTTCACCTCTTCTGTTGTTATTCGCTTTCTGCAATATTTTCTATCCTGTGATTCACATTTATCATTTATTGTATATCACTTCTGTGCTGAGATTTTTATTTGCATCACTTCATCTTTACATTGATAAGAATTTATTTGGCACCAGGGAGTCAGCTGAGAGGCAAAGGTGTCTGCCTGGCAAGCCCAGTGTCCTGAGTTCATTCCCCGGTGCCAGCCCCACAACATACAAAATACTTTATGTAATCTTGAGACCATTTTCATTTCTTGGTTGTAAAAAAAGAAATTTAAAGAGCTTACATGTCAAATTCAGACACTAAATAATGATTTATGTGTTCCTAGATCTCGAGACTTTAGCCACTAAATCTTACATCTCACATGATACAGAAAGAATTTCTACTATCAATAGATAATTCTCTAGCTTGAGCCTCAGTCCATAGTGTGTTCAAGCACTGCAGTGTATTCAAGTGATAGAACTTTTATCATAAAAATACAATTTACACTCACAGTTGAACCTGTCACATAAAGTACTGGTGTATAAATAGTCTGTACATTTTATTACAGGAAAAAACAGAATTTTGCCACCAAATTCTTCAATACTCAATAATCTCCATGGTGCATTGTGAAAGTTCATAATCATTGTGGCTTGGTCCACAGAATTCTAGGTTCTTGAAAGCAGGGCTCTAGTAAAAAACATGCTTACATGTTTATAATGTGTCCCGAGATCCTTGAATCCTGAAAAACGCAAGACAAATTTGCTCAATTTATTTCCTTTCAGATATTTTGATTTTTGTCAAATCTAGATTTTCAGTTCATAGATGCGTATTGTTAGAAATTATAAAAAAGTGTACCTAGTGATTAATTTCAATATAAGGTAGTAAATCTTTGTTCAATTTTTTCAGTACTACAGAGAGTCCTGAAAAGCCATTACTCATGCTGGGGACATCATGGAGTCCTAGAGCACTCGTCTTGTATGCATGAGACTCTGTGTCTGTGTCAGCACACCCCTCCGAAAAAAGGAGGGAAAAATTACGAGATGAAAATTCATTTTAACCTAATAGCTATGTTATGATCACATAGTTAAACCTAAAAAGAGAAAGTGAGATATATTAACCAGATTGTTATCACAGAAGATGAAAACTGTCAAATTCAATTTCATATTTCATGCATGAAAATATAAAACTGTAAAGCATTCTGTGTGTTTTACATTTTTTTAAATGATTGCAGAAAACCTGGACTATTCTGCAGTGTATTCCACTAATAAATGTTTTTGTACGACAATGCACAGGTTTATCCAGCTTGATAAATTAACCATATAAGACTTTGACTTACCAATTTACTACTAAACACAGACCAGGTTAGGAAAAGCATTATGTGGTAATAATAAGTACTATTAATCATTCCATCGGCTTCCTTTATATTAGTTGTCACTTTCAAGTTTGTCTCTGTGTTTATTGTTTCTATTGAAATGTTGACCAGCATAGCTTTGGCTTCATGAACGCATTTTAATCTGAAGTTCATAAATCGTGACTCTGAAACACAGCTACTTCTAGGTGCCAGTCATAGGTCTCCACCAAATTTGATTAGTTTATTGTTATTATTTTAATGTATTTAGTACAAGGTCTCATGACACAGATCAGACTTGTAGTGATCCTCCTGTTTTCAGCTTCCTAAGCTCTGGAATTACAGGCATGCACTACAGCACCCAGTCTCAATCACCATCTCCATGCACCCCAGGGTTGGGGCCAGTTCAGCATGCCAGAGACCAACTTTTATTTATGCTGTCACTATAGTAACTGTTTCCTAGGTTGTTGAGAATTCTGTAGGAGAGGGAAAGCCCATAATCTGCTCCTGTAGCCATCAGAAATCTATGATCTAGAGTTTACTAATTTTCTTATTCTGGCATGTTAGTTTTTAGGGTTCTGAGCTCTGCATATTTGCTTGAGGATCTCATCACCTTAACTGGTAAGTATCAGGCCCATGTTTCTTTCTTGGCCACCTGAGTTCAGCTGTGTTACTTGGAAAACCTAAGGGAGAGACCTTGATCTACTCCAAATTAAGACTACTTTGGAACAGCCAGACTTTTCTGTCTGAAATTTAGCTACTAGCCTGTCAGTGAGTGTGGTGGACTGACAACTTCTTGCACCCAGCTGTACTGTACCAGTGTAGAGTGTGGGAGGCCCAACTGAGGACTGTTACTGGCAGCCTCACAGGCAGAACTGGAGAAACAGTGAGACTGTTGGGGAAGCTGCATGGTGGCTGTAGGGAGGCTGATGGGAGCTGCTGGATCTCACAGAGGACCTTGTCCTGCTGGCAGACCCGATGAACTCAGCTGTTCTCATCATCAAAGGAGTTCAAGGGGTTTTTGTTGTTGTTGTTGCTGAGAGTGGCTATGATTCACTTTGGGGGAACACTAGTGTTCACTTAGAGTATCACTTTCTGGCTCCAAAGAGGAAGAGGGTGTGCTTCTCCTCAGACTCCTCACAAGTTTGACTCCTTGGATTTTCTTTTCTTTTTTTTTTTTTTTTTTTCATTTTGTGATACAAGGGATTGAACTCAGGACCTTGTGCTTGCCAGGCAAGTACTTATTCCACTGAGCTATCTCCCTGGCTCCTTGTGTTTTCTGATGGGAACTTAGCTTTCATCATTATCAGAAGAGCTCAGGACCTCACTATTGCTGAGGATGGCTGTGGTAATTTTCTGAGGAGTGATGGTTCTTACTTTGAGCATTGCTTCCTGGCTTCAGGTCAGATCCTTCTTCCCACTGTCACAGACTTTATGGCTTCCACCACTGACCTTTGGCTTTCCCCAAGTAGATTTGTGAAACAGGCCTGTGTGAAGCATTGTTATGGGCTCTAAACCTCTAGTTAGACTCATAGGGTGCATTGTTATGAGTTTAACATCTTTAGCTGTACTCATGAGGAAGAGTGAGATCCAGCACCTAGCTATATTTTTTTGTTTTTTTAGTGGGTGGACAGATTTTCTGCACTCTTTGTATCTTATTCTTTGGGTAATCCATTATAAAATAATCTTATAATTAATTGTCCTGTATTCCTTTGTTCCCCTTATAAAAAGGCAAACTACAACACTGAGTGTACTCTTGGCCTGGTCAGCGTGGTCCTGCCACCCTGGGTCTTGTTACTCAAATCACTCTTTGGGAACATCAGAATAGAAGAGCTTTAGGAGTCAAAACTACTATGTGTGGCTTGATTACTTTATTTAGGGGGTTCCCTAAATACTGCAATTACATATATGGTTATTTTTTCTAATCTGTGGTATTAGCTCCATCTTATAAATGAGGAAGCTGAAGCTCAAAAGTCATAAAAGTTTAACACTATAAAATATACGTTAAGCATCTGTTTAGATTTCTGATTCCTTTGAAATTTCTATCACCACTGGACATAGCAGAATGTATGATAGAATCATTAATAATTGAATGTTTCCCTTCATCTTTGACTTGCTTAATTTACTTTTTATAGGAAGAACTGCCTATGTGATGTGATGTTGTTTCATTTATAAATAAATATTGGCTATTAAAATGCATATGAATTTTTTGGAATGAAAAATTCACAGATTCTCAAGATATTCAGATTTATCCTGAAATTCTTGAGTTTCTGTTGACCCAACAAAGTAGCCTAACGGTTCATAGCAGCTTACGTAGGAAAACGTGGTTTAAATTTCTGACACCAGCGCCAAGTAATGTGCAGATTGTATCTCCTTACTTTAGATCTCACAATCTGTGCACATAATGATCTCAACATGATCTGGGAAATGTGCGTGATTTGAATCACAAATATGGTGGTTCTATTGTTTCATAATTATTACCCATTATTATTACTGTAATAATGTCACTGGTACTATTAGTTCTTCCAGTGTGCCCTCCAACCTTGTGTTCTGAACTGGTCAAGCATAGAGAAGACAAATAGGAGTTAGGCAAGGGACACAAAAGCCAAGAGTAGAAACCACAGATCTATTTTTTCCTTCAAAATTCTATTCTCAACTGCATGTCAAGTGAGGGACACACCCAGAAATGGAAAATTTACATGAGCAAAGGAGTAAACCATGATCATACTCTCATTGTTTCTTGAGAATTCAATTAATGTATTATAGGAGAAACTGCTGTGTAACTAGGAAAAAATGATTAATGAAAGTTATTACATAATTAACAAATGGCATCTGAAATCAGATTAATAAATGAAATGTGAGCCAGAATTTGCTCAAGAAGTGAAGAAATTCTGCCTTGAATTATTGATTCAAACATGCCATGTTGCCATGTTTTATATCATAATTTTAACCAGTGTCATGTGTCTGTTGTACTCCATGATTTTCAAGCAGATACTAGTCCAAAAAGCACTACTACAAATCAAATATCCATCCTCCTCATACCTACCAGTGATAGACTTGGTGATCAAAATTAATCCAATTCTAATATGTTGGCTCTCTATAAGTTTACCAGTGAGCATTTAATACAAAAACAAAATAAAACAAAACAAAAAACAGTTTTAGTACAAATCAGTTGGCCTGTGTTCCCATCATGTCAGAGCTTTATGACCTGAAATAGAACAAAGACAATGTCACGTTGTAATTCCATCTCTGAGGAGGCTGAAAAACAGGAGTGTCACTGGGAGTCTAGTCTCACTTCTTATCAGGAGTACAAGAATCCTAAGGCTATCATCTGTATGGTTTTGTCATTAACAAATCACTTCCCCATACATTATCTTGTTTGATTTAACTCTGTCTCAACTTTCTCCTTAGGTTGGCATTGAGATAAAATAAGTTAATCCATAGGACAAGCTTTCGAAAATTTAAAGAGACCAAATACATGTAACAATAATGGTTTCAGAATACAGTTAGAAAATACCACAGAGAGAATCCATGTTTCCAATGGTTAGTGAGGCAATCTTCCTAAATCATTAACACAGACCTTCACTAGATGTTTTAGCTAATAAGCATTTAATGTGCACTGCTGAACTCATCAGAAAGCTAGCCAGCCAATTCCAGTAACAAAGAAGGCAGAGCCGCCAAGGCAGAGGAGCCCTGGCAGCACGGCTCCAAGTGCAGCCTGTCATTGGCTCGTTCCGAACAACAGTTTGTAGCTGTATGCCAAGGAGCCGACACCAGGCAAAACCCTTCTAGGCTTTGCATAGCAGAATAAAAGTGAGTTTATGCCAGGTATTCATAAAAAGTATTCCACACATGTTTATGAGTACTTGTCTTGAGATTTACTAAGAATTTACTAATTTATTTAAATAGCAGTTTTTGTTTGCTTTCTTTCTTTCTTTTTTTTTTTTTTCTATTTATGTATTTGATACAGGGTCCCATTACTCAGCTTGGATTCCCAGTGATACTCCCGCTTTTCAGCCTCTCCAGCGATGGAATTACAGGCATGCACACCACACCTGGACTCAGTCATTGGCTTAGCACACCCTGGGGGTGGAACGGTGTAGCATGCAGGATCAGAAATCGAACCCTGGTCTCTGCTTTTACCAAAGCAGGTGCTTAGTCTGCTGAGCTATCTCACAGGCCCTAATAACTCAGTTTTACAATTCACACTTTTTTCTTTAACACCATGATTTAAAAGAATTTACATAATAAAAAGACAATTGAAGAGCACATAATTGTGAGCAGTTATCTTTAAAATGTCCCATAAAGATATAGTTTGAAAAGTCCTGGGGGGAACCAAGGAGATAGCTCAGTAGAATAAGCACTTGCCTGACAAGTGCAGATTCCTAAATTCAATCCCTGGTACCACAAAAAAAAAAAAAAAGAAAAGAAAGAAAGAAAAGGCTTGGACTGAGGCAAGCAGTAGTCTACTTTTGCTTTAATTTGAAAATTTATAAATCCAAAATATTTATATAAGTAGTATTCATACATACTACATATTTTTATATGTTATTTACATATTGCATATATATTTACATACTAAAATATATATCAATATTTATATGTGCTACATATTTTATATGCTATACATAGTATTTATGCGTTATCTATATATACACTGCACACATACAGTCACTTCATTATTGGCAAACACATAAGTCATTGGCATGATTTCTACTGTCATTTATCTTTTTCAATGAATAAATACCAACTGTCATGATGAAAAATGCATAAATATTATTTGGTCAATTGTTTACTCATAATTGGTATAAATAAATGACTTCATATTATGAAAATTTAATGATAATATGTAAGTAAAACGTCATATAACTTTAGAAATAGAATTCAGCATTTTGCCAGGTTTCATTGGTGAAAATTTAAAACTTGTATGCTTGTATTCTAATAAGGTTCCATGAATCTCCTTACCCAGTGAAGAGGAACTTGTTGAAGACTTTTAAAAATAGTGAAATGCTCCTTCTAATGAATATATATTACAAAGCTATAATATAAAGAATACACACACAAAAAAAATGTTCTGCAGAGCAAAGCAGGCAAAGAAATTAGCCTGGTCCTCTGCCTGCTACCTTGCCAGCACGACCAGAATGTGTACCAGCCCTCCATTCCAGAAAGCTCACACATGACAGGCAGTCTCCAGTGACTTGCATCTTTAAAGGACCAAGGTCTATTGTACATCTCTACACATACGAACAAATATGAGAAGGAGCCTGTATTGTACAAAATGGGGAATCTTTATAAACACACAGTCATTCAAGTATAATAAAGCTCTTTATTCTCTTATTTGCAAGCCAAGAAGCTTTAGGACACTATTATCTGAAAGTTACACAAGGATTAATTTAAAAGTTAATGTGGGGCACTTGGAGATTATTTCCATATTTGAGGTAAATTGTATTTACAGATGATGTTAAGACTGATTCTCAGAACATAGTAAAAGTTGATTTTCATAATTTAGGTCCTACATATTAAAATGGGCAAGACAAGCAGGCACAGAGGCCAGGGGTTTGATCCCTGCGCCTACTGTGCCAGCCTCATCCCTGGGGATGTGCTGACTCAGCAATTGAGACTCCATGTGGTGGTGCATGCCTGTAATCCTAGCTCTTGGGAGGCTGTAAATGGGCAACTCAGTACAAGTCTGATGTAGTAGTGAGAACCTGAACACCCTGTAGACTCGTCCCTAAAATACAATAGTAATAATAATAGTAATAACAACAACAATAATAATAAAAATAATAAAAGCTGTTCTTACAGTTAGGGCTGGGGGAATAAGCTCTTGCCTGGCCAGTACAAGGGCCTGAGTTCAATCCCCAGTTCCATCAAAAAAAATAAAAAATCCTGTTCAACTATATGTTGCATTTAACTCAAACTGATGTCTTTCCTCACCAAACTCCTCTTGTTCAAGGTCCCATGGTGTCCAACACTGATTTCCCACCCACAAGCACACTCATCTCCATGAATAGAAACTTCCTCCACTCAAACCAGAAATCTCAGCACTAATCAGCACTTTTCCTATTTTTCTTTTCAATTTATTGTTCTATTCTATGTTGATTTTGAACTCTCAAATCTATCTTCTGTTTTTATACCTCACTCTTGCATATCTGGAATACTGCCAATGCCCTCCAGACTTCCAAAGGAAGTGAGATGCTACCTGGTCCAAATAAGACTAATGGAAAGTGAGACATAAGGACGATGAAGAAATCATTTCTCTGAAGGAAAGCACCTACAAAATTCTCTTTAAGGAAGTACAGGCAGTATATTCTGCTAAGAAAACTAGTGACCACACAGTGTAGGTTTCCATATATTAAAGTGAAAAATCACATGTATTATGAAGGGTTAGAAGATTTTTTTTCATTGCTGAATTCCCAATGCCCAGACTAGTAATAGATGTTTTATACACAATTGATATATTAATAAGAAATGAATGAAACTATTGAGATAAAAGATTTTTAAGGGCCTTGTATGCTACCTTAATACTTGAAAATTTTTCACAGTGCAGTGAACGCCATTAAGGTATTTAAAAAGCAGATCAACATGAAAGATCTAAGTTTTTATTTTATTTTTTTTTCTGGTACTGGGGATTGAACTCAGGTCCTTGTGCATGCTAGACAAGCACTGTACTACTGAACCATATCTGTAGCCTGAAAGATCTATGTTTTTAAAATATCACACCAATTTGAGTACAACCAGTTCAATGTGACAAACATTTTTTGAATCCATATCTTTCTAGTGAAATTGTGTATCATTTCTAATGTATTTATTATTATTTTTATTCTTTAAAAAAGCAAAATAAAAAATAGCAGATATGCTGTACCTAATTCATCAAAATATTATATTGGCTACTGAAACATAAAAATGCACTAAGCAAGATTACATGGAAGGAAACTAATTCATAGGACTTATTTCTACCTAAAAGAGAAAAGTTAGATCTTGGTTAGGAACATCAAAGGGAAATGAGCACAAGTGGAGATTGTAGGAGGGAGAGCACATTGATACCTAGGATTCAGAGACAAGGAAGCAAAACTGTGAACAAACTCTCAGGGCTCTCAGAAAACCTATCCCACTGTCCTTGAAAAGGACCTGGTGCCCAGACTGTACATTAGAGCCTGCCACTTCTCGAAAGGAGAGATCCATGGTGGGCATAGATGCTGAGTTTCCCGAAGCTGGGGCCCTATGGTAGGTAGACCTTGGCCTCATGTGGGATGGATGCAGAAGATGGACTTGAATCTCCTGAGGCCACCAGCTGAGAGGGTTGCTGAGCTCACCTGCACAGAGGTGAAGATGGCAGGAGGGAGCTCCCTGCTGCACCTGCTCGGGAGGAATGATGCCTGCTGGGTGCAGATTGGGACTCTAAGAAGGCCATGAGGGCTGAACATCAGATACCTCTGACCATTTATTCCTATTCTTTAGAATAAAGAAATCACTGAAATATGGCATTACATTTCAGGCTGCCAATAGAAGGAAACATCTTGTTTTCCTCAACTGGATACATAGGCCTTTTCTATTTATCACTCAAAAATATGATATGCATGGAAGGGTTTCAATGTACAGCTTGTTCCACTGGATAAGAAGACATCTGTGCAGAGAATGAAAACAGATGAGGTGTTCCCAACTGAAGACGGGAAGCTCTGGTGGGCTAGCAGACCTTTACCTGGATCAGTTCTCACTAGTGGAGCATCTCCTAATAGCCTGAGTCACTCGATCCCAGGGTCATAAACTAGTGAGCCTGAATTCCATATAGTCTAGCAAGCCTGTCCACGGGTCAGTCCTCTTTGTAGGAACCTACCAGGGATCTCCTACCAGCAGGCCTGTCTGTGGGTCTGTGCCTCATAATTGACAGGGAATCTCTGTCTCTAGAGAGACTCAACTCACTAGATCAAGACACAAAGTATGCACATCTGCTACAAAAACCTCAAAATAAAAATCAAGCGCTGTATAAACTCAATTGGCAGACATGGGTGACACATCCTTTCAGACAGCAGCATGAGTGTTAAGACACAGTTATGACAATGGAAGCAAAACAGAGTAAAATAGAAAGCACAGCATCACAGCAAACTACCCTAGGTGGTGACAGCTCTAGGAAGGTGGGCTTTGGGACCCACTGGAGATGAGCAAACCAAAGCTAAGAGAGAGCCAAAGCAGTGCAAGATCTAAAAAGGACCAGTTTTTTGCTTGTTTTGTAGAAAAAGAAAAAAAAAACTTGTAAATCTTAGCCTCATTTTTGAGCTATCTGATAAGGCTGAGTGGGAGAAGAGACCAGAAAAGGAGAAGGAAAATTACTAAAACCTATGGGAAGGAGATATTTCATGTGAATCAGTGACCTGAAGAGAAACACCAACACCCTAGGTGCTAAGCAGAGCTGCCCATGTTCGAGTAAGTCAGCAAGTACTCCACAGTAGAGCAACAGTCCAGATAGGCCAGGTTCTTGTCTCCTTGTTCCATGCTGTGGGCAGCTGTAGCAGACCATTTGCCCACTAGCAGCTGTATTCTCTGTTCCTCTGGGACTACATTCATCTTTGCTAAGGCATGAGACATAGATAGGCGTTTCCCACTGGGTTGAATGCATAGACCTAATTGATGGGCAGAGGGTCTCTTGTCCCCCCATAGGCTCCTTTTGTTTCCCAATAGTCTTTTCTATGGCAACTGGTCCACCTTTCCTCTGAAAAATCCAAAGTTGCCTAGAAAATGGAAGAGAGAGAGTCTCCTGGGGGTGGGAAGACACTTTCCACAATGGCTAAGCTATCTGATTAGCTACTTCTACTGAGGTCTCCAAAGACCTCTGGGTTATGAGACCTCCTATGTTTGGTGCAGTTTCAGGCTTACTGTGTAGTTAAATCCCTTGGATCCCTGTCCAGTGAAGTCTCCCAGTCCTCCTGACTGGCTCACCAGATGGTATAGTCAAATGTATCTGTAACAGCCCAACTTCTTGTGTACAATAGGAAAGAATTGCTAGGGGTACACCCAACAATGAGTATCTATGTTTAGTTAAGATCACAGGAAAGATAGCTACAAGAGGAAAGCGACAAAGGGAAAGTGCAGCTAATGTCTCAGTCTTTCTGGATGTAGAGGCAAGAACCCCAGGTTTTAGGTGCCTCCCATTGTGTCTACCTTGGTGGCCACAGTCTACTACCTAGGGCAGGACAATCTCTTAGGCATTTATTATTTTATAATAGGACACTCTTCAGTTAAGTGGAGTGAAGGAGTGATTTTTCTCAGCTCCTTTGTTTCTGCTGTACTAGTGCTGTAAGTTTATGTCTGGAGGTAAAGAAAAAGAAAAGCTGTCATAAACATGAAAGAGAGAATAAGAGAGACCTGTGAAGTAGCAAAAGTAATAATCTGGAAGCCATTATAAGAAATAGGATAACTATGTGCTACAGGAGTAATTTTAGAAAGTATTACAGAGAAACTCAGCAAAGGAGATAAAAAAAAGAATGCTTACTTGTAGACCTTTTGAGGTAACATGGATATCTTAAAAATATCATCTCTTTCAATCCACACCATGGGATAACTTTCTATTAATTTTCTCTTCAGATTATTTCAACTGATACTCTTTTCAGTATGCAAATGTTTTCATCTTTTTTGGTTTAAATTAGCAAACTGTCCTCAAGTAGTGTTTTGTTTTGTTTTAATGATGCTATAATTGCAATTGTTTCTATTTCAGAGAGACTACTGCTAGCTTTTGTTCATTGATTTATAATCCCTAAATATCCTGGATTCACTTATCAGTTCAACTATTTCTTTGGTGAAATATAAGGGTTTTCTGTACTTGAGATCCTGTGGATCTTCTGTAAAATGTTATTAAATTTCATTTTTGATTATAGCCTTAGTGATGGTCTTGTCAAATACAGTCTTTATTTTGAGAAACTGTCCTATATTGACTTTTTGTGTCTATCAAAAAAATATTAATTTTTCTTAAAATTTTTGCACTTCTTTGATTATATTTTTTCATTATTCTGTTGAATTACACTTACTGATTTTTTAATCTTGGGTCACTCTTCTATTTGAGAGATAATTCCCATTTGACCAGAATGAAGTATCTATGTAATGCACTATTCACTACTGATCAGTATTATTTTGTTGAGATTTCTTTACTAGAATTCTTCTTCTTCATAGATACAGAAGAAGTATTTTGAAAGTCCAATGGAATATGTAAATACCCCGGAAGGCTATCTTGTGCCAAAAGAAAATGAATGATGTTATTACATTACATGATGTCAAAAGATACTTCAAAGTCTTAGCAATAAAAATGGCATGATATTGGCATCAAAGTAGACACACAAACCAACGGAACCGAAATTCCAAAAACCCATGCATGTTTTTGTGTGGCCAATTAAATTTTTTAATTAAATTTATCAAGAAACAAATAGCAATGAAACAGTTTTGAAACTGATTAATAGGACAGTTTCAATAATTCATATATATTGTACATTGTTATCTTCTTAGTGGCTATCCATAGTACAAGATGCAGACACGATATCCTGTCCAAACACTGTCAATTAAATTTTGACAGAGGTGCCAAGAATACAATGGAAATAAAGAGGGTAGGGAAAGCCACAGAGGGACTTATCTCATCACACAGAAAAATCAACTCAAAATGAATTGCGTTCAATATAAAACTTGCAAGTATGACACTACTAGAAGAAAACATAAGGGGACTGTCCCATTCCATTGGCCTGGGCAATAACTTTTTGAGCAAGACCTTAGGAGCACAGGCCAAAGAGAAAGAAGGAGCAAGAGTAGATGTATCAGATTAGCTGAAGACTTTCTTCACAGCAAAACAATTAATAGAGTCAACAGATATTACAAAGATTTGGAGCAAATAATTATAAATGATACATCTGAGAACGTAATATCCCAAAGACATAAGAAACTCAAGCAACTAAAGAAAAAAGAAGATGATCCAATTTAAAGACTAGAAAGGATACAAATAGATCCTTAGAAGAGATGAAGAGCCAAAAAATATGTGAAAACTGTTCAACATAATTAAACATCAAGGAAGTGTAAATTAAGACAATAACAAATTATCATTTCACATCTCAGGATGACTTATTAAAAATGTGAAAGATAGCGCTTGCATGGATGTGGAGAAGAGGTAACTATTGTACATTTGTAGCATGTACATCACCACAATCATTTTAGAAAAGATAAAGTTTCTTGAAAAGGCCAAAAGTAGAATTACCATATGAAACGATTTTACTACAGTATGTTTCCAAAGAATGCCAATGAATATATTGAATAGGCAACATTGACCTTATGCTCACTGAAGTAATATCACACTAACCTGGATATGCCTGTCCATCAATCAGATTTATTTAAAATTGATTTAAAATCAATCAGATTTTTAAAATGTGGTGGAATAGTCAGTGAAAAAATGATAAAAATTCTGCCACTTGTGAAGCCTGGGTGAGGGCAGTACTCTAAATGAAATAAACCAGACACAAATACCTCACTACTTCATTTATTTATGGCTTCTCAAGATATGGAACCACACAGAAGAGTGGTTAACCCAGGCTGAGTTAAATGGCAGAGACAAAAGGGTATGTTGGTCAAAGGATACAAGATTTTATTTAGACAAGATGAATAAGTTCTGGTAACATATTTACCTCACAGAAACAGAACTATAAATAATAATCCAGTATGGAATATGTGACAGTGCTAAGAAGATGAATTTTAAATTTTGTCACAACTAAATAATAAGTACGTGAGACATTAGATATAACTATTCACCCAAGTTGCTCATTCTGCAGTGTTCTTAAAATAAAACAAGATGTTTATATGCTGATTTTAATTTTTGAGATGCATTGAAATCATTGAGCCAGCTTAAAAAAAAAAAACAGATTGAGACAGAAGGAAATATCTCTAGTTGCAAGAGTAGGGGAGGGAGACAGACTGGATGCAGGACAAGGAGCAGGCACTGGGGAAATTCCTGCCTGACAGCTTTCCTGATCCTGTGGCTGCAATTGGGTTGGAGTGAGAGGAGAGAAAGTCTAAAGAAAGTGAGCAAGTTCCAAGTCCCTTTTATGGAAATGAAAGGAAGTTGGTAATAAAATCTTAGAAAGTTGCCTCCGGGCCCTGAACCCTACTCAAGTTGAAGCTATGATTTTGAAAAGGTCAGTTGGGAACATTATATAATCCTCTTGGTAAGGGGAAAATACCCAGCTATACTTACTTAGGATTGTAATTGTTCTGGGTGGGCATGTTAGAAGGGAAGTGAAGCAAGGATGCTGAACACGATAATAACACATATGGAGACTGAGCCTCTACAGAAGGTGTGTTAGTTAGATTTTCCATTAGTGGACACAATCACAGTGTCCACACATGCACAGAAGAGAGGTCCGTGGTCACTGATTCTGAGACAGGAGCATCACAGTGGAAGGGCAAGGCTGAGCTGTACTCACTGCAGACCAGAAGCAGACCCAAAGACCAGCATCTGCCAGAGGTATGCCTTGCAAAAGATTTGCCACTGGCCCTCGTGGCTGAGTCCCACCTAATAGCAGCATATTCAGTTATCTGTATCAGTGGATTAATCAGGATCCACCCATGTCTCCACAAGCCTCCCAGTCCAATGAAGTTGACAATTGAACTTTATATCTCAGAGCACAGCAGAATATGGGGAGTACTTGGAGGATAAATGAGAAATGGGTGAATGGGGCTTTAGCAACCTCTGAAACCATCTTCAATGTATATTATTGCATCCAACAGCCACAACAAATAAATGTGTAGCTCTTTTTTCTTTTTTTTATTCTAGGGAAGGTTCTTCAAGGTGCTCAGACTCTCACTACTAGATCAGACTCAAAGTGATCCACCTGTTTACAGCCTGCCAAGAGCTTGGATTACAGGCACACGCCACCATGCACAGTTTCAATCACAGTCTCAGCGCGCCCTGGGGGTGAGGCCAGCAGGGCAGGCCCAAGATTGATCCCCCAGCTTCTGTACCTGCCTGCAGGCATTTTACTCTGCTGAGCTATTTGGCCAGACCAATAGCTCTTAATATTATTCTCATTTCACAATTTAAAAGTTGATCTCAAAAAGAAGAAATTAAATACAAAATAAAATACAGTGGAAAAAAACAGTATACCCATCTAAACAACATCAAAACTCAGGCCTATTGCCATTTAAATATCGTAGGGATGTGAATTCAGCAAACTAATCCAATATACTGCAGTAGTCCATAATAGTAGTGGGTTATCCATAGGTCTGTAATGTCAGAAGTTGTTGACTTGAACCATTTACCACTCAGCATATTAATATAGCTTTACATTTCATACCTCATTATTATACTCTTCTGCTGGATGGTTATATAAGCAAGATCTATATAATAAGAAATGTAACTTGTGCATCTTATACTATGATTAACCACTATGAAGACAACAATATGCAATGTATTATTGAAACTGTCCTATTAAACAATTATGAAACTGTCTCATTGCTATTTGTTTCTCCATAAAATTAATAAAATAAATAAATTAATTAAAATGATAATGAAAAATGTCCTAGAAAAAAAACACCTAAGGTCTAGTTGACAATGACTCCCAGGCACTGCAAATATGCTTCAATGAAAGAAGCAAATAAAGAAATTGTTTTTCTGCCTAGTTTTAGCTGCATAAAGCCTACAAATAACTTCCAGCCATAAAAGTCTACAATGCATCGATCAAGATTGAGGACGTTATTTATTTCAAATGGGATCTTGTCAAACAATAATATTTAACAGCTGTGTAAAATCTCGAACAGTCCAAAGAAATGTTGTGTTATCTCGATAATCAAAACAATTGGTATGTTGTCATTTCAACTTTATAACTTCCAAGAGTTAAGAGATTTATACAGCTTGCTAACCAGCGGGCTTTTCCTTTCATTTTTGTTATTGTCCACTGGAAAATTAAAAATGGTTACAAACATTTTTTAGCAACTTTACATTTCATATATGAATTTACCACGTAAAAAGACAACCACAATAATTTTTATTTTCTGGTTTTGTTTTTGAGACTATCAAGAAAGTATGGGCAGCATTAGAATACTTAAAGGTTTTTGTTTTTTCTCTTTTCGATTTTCTTTCTGTCTTTTATTGAACTCTTGGAGAGATCTGCTTACTTCAAATAAATCAGTGGGGCTGACATTGGAAGTTTGTCCAACATCTCTCTCATGTGGAGACTTGGCTTCTCTTCTTTCTCTTTCTCTGTGGAGGTCACAACTTCAGATTCTTGCAGATTGTCTTCATTCTGAAAGCATATGACATAAGCCTGCCCACTCCCCTAAGGTTCTAATCACTTTCATTATCTTTCTTTAGTGTTTCACTTTTATTAGTACATGTTTGCAATACCCAGTGATTATGTTTATTTACCGAGCTAGCACATAGAAATAACATACCTCCATTCCCTTTTATCCTGTGCCCTATATCTTCTTTAAAGAAAAATTTTGCCCAAATCAGATTCAATTATTTATTTTATAAATTCTTATAAAGTTAGTTTTCATAAACAGATTAACATCTATAGTGTCGTTTCACTGACAAAACTGATACAGAAAAATAAGTAACTATGGGAAAATAAATTTAGAAGTACTTCTGTGTAGAAAGGTATAGAGTACAAAATGTAAAATGGGGAAGGCTGAGGCAGGAGAACTGTTGTGAGTTCGAGACCAACCTGAGCTACAAAGTGAGCTGAACTGCATAGTGAGACCCTGTCTCAAAAAGACAAAAAATAAAGCAAAACAAAATGTAAAATGTGAAAGAAAAAAAAACTAGAAATGACAAAGATAGCTGTGACCTACAATTTACACCTTCTTCCCATGTACTTTGGCTTCATTTGGTATCTCTTTTCTTTTTTTCCTTATAAACTGCCTACTTTATCCTAATTTCTACTTCTTTAAAAACATCTTGTCTAAGTAGATTTACATAATTATCTATAACATTTCCTAAAGATGATATAATTTGGGCATATGCTACTTTCTCCAGGCCACTGAAAAAGATATGTTAAAAACAGTAATAAAATAAGCCTGATTTTTAGGAACTGAATTTGTAAAACCAATGCTATCTAATGGCATTTCATACTTTATGAAACAGGAGATTTTCAAACTTTAGAGAGAAAGAAAATTATAATATCAGCAAAGAATTCTATGATAAATACTTGGAGTTGGTATCCAGATAAGAAATAAAATCCCGCCAGATGTGAAAGCTAAAATTTTGACAAGTAATGGACTTTTCAATGTTGAAAGTCTAGTATTGATAATGTCAACTCTTGGATTATCCCACATAACTTTAGGATATCATGATAGTATTGATTTAATTAATAAAAGCTGTTTTCTATAAACTCTAAGCTACATCTATTATAGGAGAAAGAGAGGAACAGTAGAGAGTAAAAGAGGGAAAGAAGAAAAAATGTTGCATTAAATAATTTCTATTTTTCTTAGTGGAATTGCAGAAATGAGACTTATTAACTAAAATGATGTGCTCATAAAATAAAATTATTGACAACATAAAAATAATATGGCAGCATCAAAAATAAAGTAAATTGATTTTATTTTTATTTCATTGTGGTTTTTATAATGCAGTTTGCTTCAACTCACAAAGTGGCTGGAAGAGCTGTCCTGATGTCACTGAAATCTTGGTTCGTGGAGTGTAAGCTAGCTTGCACTGGCATGACGTCAGCAGAAGGATGACTTGCTAAGTCACACAGCATATATTAAAGAAGGAAGGGAATTGGGTGCTAAGATAAAACTATGTGTGTAGAAGTATTTCAGATTTCTTTAAAAGACCTGTCAAGCTTTGACTCACTCTTCATCTTCTTTCCGGCTCAAGGTCCCTTTTCCTAGATGAGGAGGTATTCCTATGGATGGCTACTTACATCCTTATCTTCAATTATTTTGGCTTTTCCACTGCCAGCAATTACTTTGGTTTTTCATTAACTTTATTCTGATATGAATTTGATTGTTACACAAGTAGAATTTGTAGAAGACAAGTTTTTGGAATGTTCACCTCTGGGACACTTCTCAGACTCCAGGTGCTGTGCTGTGACAGACTGCTTGCATCATTTCCTGGTCACGAGAGTGAGACGTCCCCCGCATCAGCCCAGTCAGAACTGCAGAAGACCACAGCTCTAGCTGGCATCTGGCCTCAGCTGGCCAGCACGCCCTGAGTTAGAACTACCCACCTCAACCCAGGGAACCATACCGCTATGGGATGAAGTTAGGTATTTGAACCTATAGTATTTCATATTAAGTCTTAAAACAGCAGTGGGTGACTAGAGCAGTGTGCTTCCTGTTCAATTTCTTCTTTTAGTCAGTGAAGTTTTAGCAAGTCCTTAAAATCAATGTTCAACCATAATGGAAGAATTTATGTCTCTTCCATAATCCTAAATAGGATAATTTAAACAGTAAACAATAGTTTTTTTCTAAATTACACACTATGTAACTCTTATTTCTTAAAACGACCAAGACAGCAAAACAATTTGAAGAAAATTATTGGCAGGATAGAAATACTGCTAAAGTAAATTAAAAGATCTTAGTTTATAATCCAAGAGAAATCTCTCAGTATTTGTTTGCTTGTATTTTTTGAAGAAGGGTTTACAGGGTGTTCAGGGTCTCACTACTAGATTGGACTTATAGTGATCCACCTGTTTACAGCCTCCCATGACCAGTCTCAATTGCAGTCTCAGTGCACCCCGGGGGTGAGGAGGGCCGCACAGCAGGACCGTGAATCGAACCCCCAGCCCCTGCACTGCTTGCAGGTGCCTTAATCTGCTGAGCTATTTGGCCGGCGCTCTCAGTTTTGTCTACATGACATTTTGTCTCTTTTGGGAAGAGTATTTAATTCATAGGGATCTTACTGTCTTACTACTCAATACTTAAGAGCTTGATATAGTACATTGAAATTGAAAGCTCACATTTAAATTCACATATTACAGGAGTCATTAAAGTTTTAGGAAACTTCCATCCTAAGACACTACTGGCCTCTCTTTTCAATTTGATTACTTTTCCATGCATATCAAGGATATGTTATGTACTAACTAAAATATCTCATTATAATGTATATATTTTTAATAAAACAACTACATATAAAATCACAGTTAGGGAAAAACTCCAGATAAAGTATGTGTAATAAATAAATTTTAGGTTGGTCTATTAAAATTATTTTTCAGAATAAATTAAGATAATATTTTATTCATATTAAATAATTTACAGGCGTGAGACAAGCAGCCTGGCAACACTGTAGGATGGTGTTGGCAGCTCACTAATTACTGGAGACCTGGGAGAAACATCAAAATTGACACAAGAAGATGAAGTGCCCAGGACCTCCCTGCAAAGTGTACTGCTCCTTTACTATTTCCAATGTCTTGTTAGATTAGCGCTAATGACATTATCAAAGAGAATAAAGACAAGGGATGTCCCCCTTTCCAACCAAAAATAAATAAACTATCATTTTTGTTTAAATATCAGTAATTAAGTACTAAAGGGAAGTATTCTTTTAGTGAAGAGACCCTTTGTATTATAAATATAGTGACCATTGTACATTTGCGAAGAAATGACTAAAGTATACGCATATAGAATTAGACTGCAGAGATGCCAGTATTATTAATTCTAATAATGTACACACAAAATAAGATTTCAGCAATAATGTAATTCAAAATATAAAAAAGCTATAGTACATTTATTTTTTCTTCATCTTTCTGAGATTTTTTATAATACTAATAACTTCCCATTAGTTATTCCAAATTTTCATATTGCATTACTGATTCATGGAGGAAAATAATTTGGATTTAATCCAAATTAAATGAAGATATCAAGATACTTTTTTTTATATAATTTATGTATGTAGTAGATGGTCTACAGGATCTTAGTACACAGACCAGGTTTTTGGTGATCCTGTTGTTTTCAGCCTCCCAAGTGCTGGGATTACAGGTGCCCGCCACTACACCCAGTTTCAATTGCTGTCACAGCATGCAAAGGTTGGAACCCCAGCCGCCACACTCTGCGTAAACATTTGTTTCAGGCTGCTGAGCTATTTAGCCAGCCCTCAAGATATTATTAATGCATATTTGTATCAAATAGACTAAATTCGTAGGTGTACCCAAGGTAGCACATTTTTAATAAACTAGAGAATGCTTTCAATTCAATATCTTTGAAATTATCTTCCCTTCATACCTTAAGTTACTTAGAAATTTTATTCTAGTTTCTAAAGGAAAATATTAGTATAATGTATTCTTGTTTGAATTTTAGGCAAATACTACAAACAATTTAGTATATGGCTCAAACAAACTATATCCCTCCCATTGTGCTATATTTTAGCACTAGGACAAGATGGTCTATGTGCTTTCTCTAATGGATGATTATTTTAACTACATTAATGCTTATAACTGCAATTCAAACAACTCAAGTATGTTTGCAGATTTAAAGACAAAATGAAGATGAGAGACTTAGCCATAATATCTAAAAAAATTTCCATGTGTACAAGGAAAAAAAAATAGACAAAGTCAAATTAAACTATGCTAAGATAATATTTCAACTCTCCAATTTTTGAAATTATAGACTAGCAAAACACTCTTAGAAACAAATGTAGTAGACACATTCGTTGTTAAGGTAAAGCCTACAGAGAAAGCTGTGCAAATGTTCAGCTAAACTAGGTCTATTACTATTGGATTTGTTGATCAACATTCTGTAAGCAAAACTATTAATTAAGCTATTAAAGACCCATCAAGAGTAAAACGCAGTTGAATGTATACTATTCAAGTTCACTAAAAGAAGTACTGTGCAGTTGTGAAAAGGAGTATTTCTTGATCCAAGAAGAAAGAAATATAAACAAGAATGGAAGGAAAAAGGACAGAGTGAGGAAGAGGCTTTTAGTTAGTTTCAATATATTGTACCGAAAAAGGTACAGAAGATTCATTATAGAAGTGCAAGATATACTTACAAGTAGGCACACATTTCATTTATTTCTGAAACAGGAACCAGGTAAATACGAAACAAAAACTTAGTTAAAAAAATAAAATTTTGCCTATTCAGAGAACAAGGAAAAGAAATGCTAAAAAATAAAATAAAATTTTGTGAACTTTTTCATTCAAGTTTTACATTATTAACAATTAAAATTTTACTTCAAATATAACTGCTTAAATTGTAAAACACCCTGAAGCAACAGCTGATGCTTGCAGCTAATTTTAGTTCCTATTCCAACTGATACAAAATGTTAACAACCATCTTAGTTGTTTGTACTCACAGCTGTGAACATATGTAAATTTTCCTCGCATTATGTAAAGTTTTCTTATTATGTACGAAAAATTAAAGACTCTACAATGAAAGCTACGCACACTGCTGCAGCTTGAGCATCGTGAACCCTGGGGTGAGATTCATCTTGCTAATTTGATCACTTCCCTATGTCACTGCAGACACAGCAGAAGGCTTCAGTGTGTTATGCAGGCTTTAGAGACCCACAGGGCTTGCCTGCTGCCTCCCTCGCTATTGCTCCGTACCTCCCACGTTTCCCATTCCTGGCACAGTCCCCACTGATTTCCACTTCTTGTTCACCGTCCTTCACCAACAGTTCTCCCCCGTCTGCAGCACAGCAGTCTCCCAGTCGTGCCTTCCCACCTCTGTGTCGTCGGAGGCTCTCGGTCTCTCACGCTGTCCAGACTTTCTCCGCACGATGACTTTTCCTTCAATTGAAAAATTCTTAGTCCAGTACAAATCTCTTCATCAAAGGTTCTACGAGGCCCATTAGATTTTAAAATAATTAACTGTTCAACATCCTGCATAATCTACCAACCTAATTTTCTCTTCATGAGGACCAATTTTAATATCTTTTTTCTCCCAAATAAGTGCTATGGAGTAGAAATTCCTCCAGTATAGAGAATGATTTCTGGTGTGTTTCCCTGCAGTATCGTCTCCTGTGGGTTTAAAAGTTCACAAAGGCAAGGGAGGAGACACATCCGGGCATTCATTAGCCAAAGGAATTTAGCTAATTATTCTCTGGCTATTCTGAGAAAGGCTGAGTAATATTTGTGAATGCACTTGTGCACCAGTGCCCTATGAAAGCAAATTATGCAGTTAATGAAGAATTCATTTGCGTGTGTCTCAGAACACAATGACCCAGAGCACGAACAAATGAATATTTTAAAGAAAGTCACTTAGCTCACACCAAACCGATATGATCCGAGTTCAGCAGTTTCCTGGCCAGGCTGAGTATGCATCATGCTTCCCCCAGACACTTCTAATAATATGGGCTCAGAAATAGGCATGCCACTTTCTAAATGTCTCCTAAATGCTTTGACAATCTGTATTAAGCACTACTTGAAAGTTTTTTTTCCTAAGAAAAATGTCATCCTTGTAATGGGACATCCAAATCTGACATGCCACTATTAATAATTTCTACAGCTCCTTTCAGTATTGAGCCTACGTTACAGTTAAAAATTTCCAAGGAATAGCAAAATTGTATCCCAAAAGACTACTTTCTAAGGACAGAATGCAGGAGAGCAGAAAAATTAAATAGTTCATAAACAATGTAACTTTTTTTTATCACTTAAAGATTGTGCTAAATTCGTTTGAATGAAAAAAATCATAAAAGAAAAATTATGAAGTGTGTGCTTGGCAATTTAATTTTTCTAGTTAAATTATTCCCAGGTGTAAAATTTTATACAAAGGCAATTAGTAGATTAAGATTAAAAGTAACTTTGGGGACCGAGGAGATAGCACAGTGGTCTAAGGGCCTGCCTGGCAAGCTCAAGGTCCCAGGTTTGATCCCTAGTACTGCATGCCATCCCTGCTCCATGCAGAGCCAGCCACTGAAACTGGGTGTGATGGTGCACTCCTGTAATTCCAGTGCTGAGGAGGCTGAGACAGGAGGGTCACTGTGAGCTGCCTAGGGAGACCCTGCACTAAATAAATGAATAAATAAATAAATAAATAAATAAATAAATAAATAAACAAACAAACAAACCAAGGTCCCCAGATTCATAATATATAGCCTCTGACTCATCACTCTGTTTTCTATTGCTTGCCAGATACTGTCACTTGATGTCTGGCTAACACCAGACTTAAACCACGTTCCATATGAAACATGAGGCATTGTGGTCACCAAAGAATTCCTCCGACTGCCCTACCTCATTTCACTTTTCTTCCAGTCACTTAAGTTCAAAACCATCTAGAAATCTTTACCCCTTCATTGGCTCCTGAAAATATTTTTTCCTCCAGTTTATCACATCATATCCTCTTCCTTTTTATTTCCATTATTAAATCAGTGGCCAATGTGTAGGTCTCTGGAATAACAAGCCTAACTCCATATTCATCCATTCTACATTACTGCTTACCACTACTGTATTAAGTTCTCTAAAACATAAAAACAAGTATAGGACTTCCTTTCCTAGAATCTATAAAAATAGATTAAATTCTTCCATCAGACATCCAAAGCCCCGCATGCCATAAATTAAATGAACATGTCCATCCCTGAGCAACCAAACTTTTCAGTTGTCAAAATATTCATTGTCACCAAAATTACATACTTAGAGAATACAGTGTTTTACTCTGTGTCATAATTGTTAGTAATATTTTCTAATACTCTATCCCAAGATTTAAAAGTTAAACTGCTCATTAGGATAAAATATGTTTCTTGTTTTGATAAAATAAGCAATTCTTAAAGACTCTCTTCTTCATTCATTATTTAACTTTTGTATAAAATATTACCCTTAGCCCATAAAGGATTTAACATTGATTAGGTAATTATAATGTAGTAAAATAAGTAAAATAAATAATTAAATATGTTGAAATATAGAAGAGTAAGAGTATTAAAAGTCAGAGTTGATAGAATATATGTAATATATTTGGTCAGGATATCCTGTCTGCTTCATGTACTATGGATAACTACTAGGAAGACAACAATATAAAAAGTATTAATTTTTGAAACTGTACTATAAATCAGCTTTTAAAAAAAGATAGGTATGCAGCTACATTCTCTTAATCCAAGGAATAGAGGGATCTGCTCTAATAGTGTTTGTGAATAGAATATCATATCTGCACCTTGTACAACAAATAGCCACTAAGAAAACAATATGCTATGTATTAATTACTGAATCTGTTCTACTGATAGGACTTGAAACTGTCTCATTGCTATTTGTTCTTCAATAAAATTATGAAAACAAGTGGGATTGGTGCCCTATAAAACAGACCCTGGTGAACTTATTTTTCTCTTTTGCTGCATGAGATGCCTTGATAAGCTGCTGTGTATGATCTGTTGGAGCCTTGTTTGTGAACTTTCTAGCCTCCAGGCCTATAAACAATAAACTTCTGTTGTTTATAAAAAAGAATATACATAATATATTATATATAGTAGACATACTTAGTATTAATATATAAAAATATGATATATATATGCAGAATATTAAATACATTCTCTTAAGTGGTGTATAGTTTCTAATCCTTGGCCATAAATTTGGGGACCCTTTGCATGGTTTATCACAATGCCTTATATCTAGAAAGAGGCTGATAAATGCTTGTTGGTAGTTAACTAAACTATTGCTCTATATTTTTAAATAACCCAAAATTCTTCAAGCATGTTTTTGTTTTTAGTCAATAATATTAATGAGTATCTTTGGGTATTGACATTAATAAAATTATAAACAAATGATATTCCAGCTCATAGTTTGAGTGAATTAAAAAATGGATAGCTAAAAATTAACCTGATGTGACAAGTGATGTCACAGATATCATAGAACATAGCATGGGGAATTGCTGAAGCTGGAGCTTGCTCACCTGTGCAGCACAGGAGCAAGTCCAGGCCTCCTGAGATCAAAGGGCACTCAAGGCAAACCATGCCCAAAGCTGCTCTGGTCCAGGGAGTGCCAGGAACCCAAGGTCATCCAGCCAATGAGGTGCCACATGAGGCCCATCTGCCAAAGGTATAGATAAAGGTGCTGTGGCGGATGAGCAGTCCTTTTCTTCCATCCAGAGAGATGGCTCCCCCGATCCCAGCTTTCTGCATCCTGTCTTCATTCCTTTCCCTTCTCCCCACTCTTCAGTCCTTACTATGGAAAGTTCAAGCACCATGCAGGCTGCAGCAAGCAGAATGGTGCCCAAACAGAGACTCTGGGCATGAAGAAACTCACCATTCAGCATGTGAGGACACCTCTAATGTGTACACAGAGGGAGAGGGGTTTATCTATATCTTTGGTATTGAGCTGTTTATATCATTAGTTTTGAGAAGTATATTGATCTCGATATTGAGCCCATTAGTATAATTAGCACTGAGCCCATATCATGTGTAAAACATGGGGAAAACAGGCTCTCGAGAAACACAGATATAGAGAAATGTTTCTTATATTTTTGATTCATGTATTTACTTTCTTTTTGTGGATTTAGATTAAAGACTGTCTTAATGGTAATAAGCTCATTCAGCCAAACGATTTGGCTCAAAGAATTGTTTTAAAATCAAGTCATCAGTGAAAAAGAAGGTAGTGGAACCAAAGCCATGCCAATAGCCTTAACTGAGCCACCAGCAGCAATTGTCATGTTTTCAGCTTTCAGAAATTTTCCCGTGTCCTAGGCTGGAACTTCTGCCTCTTAGGCAGTAGAGCCGTTTTCTCTCCTTCCTTTACAATTGGCACTAAAAAAAAGGTAGACAGGTGGGGGGAGTCCATTGAGGGTTTTGAACATATTGACCCTGTTATTAAGCATTGGGTTCCCAATAAACTGGGACAGGCTGTATGTCTTCATGAAGATGTTCCTTTTAGTACTTTAAAAGAATTAAAACTGCTGCCAATAGCATGAGGGCCCCCTTTACCCCGGCTTTAATAGAGCTCCTAGAGCAGCAGACTGTGGCTTGAAATGATTGAAAAAGAGTAACTAAAGAGTGGTCAAGTCTAGAGGATCATTGTGTGGGAAGGAAACATTTTTGAACTCTGTATGGTTCAGGTCTTTCCCAATGCCCCTCAGTCAGAGACATAACATAAGACTTGTTAACCAGAGAAGGTGCCTTGGCTGCCACAAATAATCAACTTCTAAATTGCAAGTGCGTGAACAAATTAAAATAGTTTCCACAAGGGCTTGGAGGGAATTTCCTCCTTCAAAGGGGAACACATCCCCTGGTTTGCTTTCTGTTCATCAGGATACTGATGAACATTTTCAAGAATTTTTATCATGCTTATTGAGGCTAGTGGGAGCATAAGTGACACATAGGCAAGCAAGTTAATATTTCAACAGTTGGCTAATGAAAAATGCAGATATCCTGCCATTTTTGGGCTTTGGGCTTCACTTACTCTTATTTTCTAGGAGCTTGAGGTTCAGCATAAGGTTGTTTATTTAGGCTCATTCTATTTTACTGACTTGAAAATTTACTACTACAAATTTTTCTCTTAAGACTGCTTTCAATGTGTCCCACAGGTTCCTGTAAGTTGTATCTGTATTTTTGTTTGATTGTAAATATTGTTTAATTTCTTCTTTATTTTCATTTGTGACCCATTGATTATTCAGGAGGGTGTCATTTAATTTCTGTGTGTTTATGGAGTTTTTATGATTTCTTTTATTAATAATTGCAAGTTTTATTGCACTGTGATCAGATGATATCAATGGGATAATTTCAATTCCATTGCATTCACTTAAGCATGTACTATGCCCTAAGATACGGTCTATTTTGGAGAACATTACACATGCAGTTGAGGAGAATGTGTATTCTGTCATTGCTGGATAAAAGACCTGCACAGGGTTACTAAGTCCATTTCCACACAAGTTTGGTTCAGTTCTGTTAGACGACATTACACAATGCAACAGCCATTGTTGAGTTCCTACTATTTTGCTTAGTGACTTTTTGTATTGTTACTAATGCATATTTTGTTACTTTTTATACTCTTCAAAAAATTTAAAAATATGGGGAAAAAATAAAAAAATTCCCCAAACCTTGTTGAACTGAAACATGGAAGAAAAATTGAACACTAAATACTATTAGTACAAATCTTTTTTTCTCTAAAAAAAGAGAAACAGAGGAAGAAATATTTGTACATATAGTATTTTCACTTTTTTAGAGAAAAAAGATTTGTACTAATAGCATTTAGTAATATCATGTCTGCATCTGGTACTATGAATAGCTACTACATAGACAACAATATGAAATGTAATAATTATTGTAACTGTCATACTACCCTGTTTTGAAACTGTCTCATTGGTATTTCTTTCTCAATAAAATTAATAAAAATTAACTGTATTTTTTGTTAGTAATTTCATTCCTTAAGCAACAGTTATAGGGTCCAATGAGTCATAAAAAATAAAATAGCATATAATTGAGTAAAGAGGCTATAGGAACCCATAACAAAATGTGCTACACTGTGAAGTGACTCAGATGCTGGCCCCTCCTGGGTAGCCTTGGCAGCAGCTATCACTCAGGTTTCTCCATGGCATGGAGGAAAGGGAAGACACAGGGTAATTTGTTTCAGATGCAGGGCCAAGAGACATTTTGGCCTTAATTGCTCTGATGCACCTGTAGGGCAGCATAGCTATATCCTAATGCAAAACCTTCTAATATCTGCAAAAGGTATAGACAAGGATAGCATTGGGTAAGTGAGTGCAGATCTACAACTCACATGCAAGCCAACCTATTCTGGGAAAATTCCAGTGGGGATTACCCTGGCCTCACCATGCAAAGGGGCTGCTTTCCTAGGATGGGATGGCCCAGCCCAGGGTGGGGGGGGGTCACATTTGGAGCCCAGGCCATTCATGGGACTCATGGTATGGAGTCAATGTCTATATGCTGCTGTGGACCTCAGTGGCTGGAGGGACAAAAGCCCATGCTGTGGTGGAAACTCTGACAGGTTTTGTTGAATTTTAAACATCCAGATCACCCACATACCAAGGCACTTGTGCTGTACTTGGTTTGGGGCCATAGTACTCAACAACAGCTTTCTGAAATAAATATGGACCATGGCTGCACAGGCAGCAACTGCCACATTGCCTGGGGGGAACAGAATGGAGGCCATCTCCAGTGAGTAAGAGTCCAGAGCACCTAAATACAAAAGAGCTTCTTAAATCCCTGCTGTAGCAGGAAATGAGCTACAGCAGCAGAAAGGTGATTCAATCAGACAAAAGAAAAAAGCTAGGAAGGGCTTTTGAAAAGATCCTCATACGGTACCAGAGAAGGAACTCAGTTCACTGATGACATGGGGCTGAGGGCACGCTCCTGTTTTTTTTTTTTTTTTTTTTTTTTTTTTTTTTTTCAGAACTGGGGATTGAAATTTCCAGAGAATACTTTACAACATATGTGGTGGTCAGAGCATACTGTCTGGATGTATGACGGATCCAGGTAAATCTAATATCTAAGAAGCTCACAAAGTGTGTGGAGCTAACTGAGCTGAAAGTGACATGAAACAAATGACAAAAAAAGTTGCTAGAATTATTAAGACAAAATAAAATACAAAAATTATATATTAGTTATACATAAAAGATTTTATTCCTTCCAAATCCACCTTATAAGAGACCTCTGCTAATTGAGCTACAAATTGTGACTAGTCTATAATAAAAAGTTCTAAAATTGTAAAATAATTATTATAAGTCAATTTGGTCAAAATATATTTGAATGCACTCTGATTCTATAATATGCTCAAGTTAAATAGTATGACTAGTATGTAAATCTAGTAAGTAATGTACTTCTTTATTTGTGTGTTAGTCATATCTGTGAATAGCTGATTTTTACTTTAGCTGAGAAATTTTTCTTTTGCATCTTTGAATCATTTATTTATAATTTAATTTGGTTTATTGATTTAAAAGGCATGCTTCTACCTGGGTTGTCACTTGGTCAAAATGATATTGTTTGCTTTTCTCATAGTTCATCAAAAAGTTGAGATAATTAAGCAAACATCTCTTAAAACTGGTCCAGGGACATTATAATGAAGCTAATTAAACGAAGCATTCAAATCTGCTCTCTACCCTCATTAACAATTAGCATGACCCTGGGCAGAGTTTGTACCCCATATTTTACCTTAACAACATTCTATTTGCTCTTTGTATATTCAAGTGTTATAAGGAAATGTGTTTCAATCAAAACTGAACGTGAGATAAAGGCAAGAGATGTGGCTTTTGCGGTATTCTATCCCAAACACTTATTCGTCTCTCTGTAAAATACAATGGATGTATGCATGCAAATGTTTTTGTCCTAATGCCGCTATTCCCATGGCAAAGATTAAAAGAAAAAAAATCAGACTCATAGCAGCCATTGTGTAGAAAATTCCCCCTACTTCTGATTTGCTGAATGAACAAAAAAACTTTTATTTGTGATATTTTCAGAGACATTTGCTCTAGTATGGTGTATTTAAATAATAAAGACTTGAAAGAAAAAAAGAGATTGGGCTGGGGAGATGGCTCAGTAGAATAAGTGCTTCCCTGGCAAGCACAAGGGCCTGAGTTCAACCCCTAGTTCCACTAGAAAAAGAGAAAAAAAAAAAATCTCTTAAGACAGGGAGAAACTATTGGACAGGATTCCAACTGATGAACAAGAAAGCAAATTCCTAAAAATATTATTCATTTCTTGCTCATTATTAGGAAGCAATCTTGATAGCCAGTGACCTTGGTAGCCTTATGGAAGACACCCAAATAAATGTTATTAAAATATATATATTGTTGTGATATAGTTACCTTAGTCATGATCAAAAGATTACATTTTCTAGACAAAAAGAGTTTTGACTTAATGAGGCTTTGCTACAATGATTTTCATATGGCAATGACAACTGTTTGTTATTGTTTGTGTATCCATGCCTGCAGCTGTACAGGTCTTCCAAAATGTAAAACAAGGATTATTTATACTGATAGACTTTTCTTTCAGATTCAGAATCTGTTGATAACAAAAACTTAGGTAGTGTGCATGCTATTAAGAATCAGTAAGTTAGGTAAAAGTTGCTTATGTATTAGAGATGATTAATTTTAAAAGTCATCCTATGTGGAAATGAAAATTTAAGTTTGTCACAAAGTGCCATTATCACAGGCATGATGCAATATTATGTATGACTTTAATTTCTAATTTTCCATGTAAAATATGTAACTGCTTGGTAATTTTCTAGAGGAATTTAACTACTAGAACATCCGTGATTGTTAGAAAATACTGGACCTATTATATATTCTAAGGTATTTATATAAGATAATAGCATTAAGCTTATTGTCTGCATTGCAGTGGAATGTCATAAATCTTCTGTATGGATGTTCAACAGCTGAGGTTTAGAGACCCAAAAATAAAGAGACAGATGAGCAAGGAAAATAACCAATATTTTGGCCCTAATCCTATGAGGTCAGTGAAGACCCAGAGTGTGAAAGAACCTCTGTTGCCATATCCTATAACTCAATGAGTCCCTGATCTTCTGACTAAGGATACTTGGATTATAGGAAAAAGTGATCAACTGTGTATAGTGTGCCTAGGAGACTTGCTAAAAGAAAAAAGGTTTCTAAACTTTTACAGGAAGCGTGTTAGTCAAGCAACGGTCATGGCTCATGAAGACAGCTAACACAGACAGAAGAACTAAGAGACACTATATACACCTGCTGTTGGGGATCTGTTCATAGATTAAAGTACATGACTGGTAACTAGTGAACTATCACAAGGAGTTTATTAGTAAGCAAAGAGTCTTTTACAGCAGTCACCAAGTCAAAAGATCTATGGTTATAAGCATATTTGTTGAACATGACACTCTTTATCTGGGAAGTAAATATTGAGGGATATCCAACTATAATGTGACTCCTGAGGCTTAGACAGGAATGCTGCTGTCTCTCGAGCAAACTTCAACCATGATAATTATTTCTATACAGTCAGTATATTGGAATTTCTTTTATCTCCACAATCCAAAATAAACAAGAACTTTTTGTTTGTACCTACAAACTTCAAGTATGTTCCTGTTCATAACAAAAAAAATTCCATGAAATTTCTACCTTCTTACTTCTATTTAATCTCACACTGAGATCTTTCTTCTGTACCCAGAAAGCCTATTAAACTCTTTTTATTGGAATAACCAAATCTTTAACGTGAGTCAAATTTCTGTCACTATGACTAAATGCCTGAGGAAAATCGACTTATAAAGGAGATTTATTTTTCTCTCACAGCTTCAAGGGCTTTGGTCTAAGATTAGTTGGTGACTGCCTTTGGGCCTGTGGCAAGGCAACACATCCCAGGGGCATCCATAGTGGAGGGACCTGCCTATTTCATGGCACCCTGGAAGCAAAGAGTAAAGCAGGAATTGGTTAAGGAGCTGATACCACGTTCAAGGGCATATTGCCAAATGACCTACTTTCCTTCCACTAGCCTCCCTTTGCCAAAGTTTCCACCACTTCCCAAAAGTGTTATCAGCTTGCAACCAACATTTTAACACTTGGGCTGTTGGGATACACTTGTCAAAACCATAGCTTTCTTTTGTGTCCAGGACCAAAAGATATTCTTTTTTATCTATAGAGCAACAAATAACATTGCCTATCATAGCTATTCTGCTATTTTATCCCTCTTTAAACACTTCTATCTCATTTGGCAATTCTAAATTTCCTTTTCCAGCTTCTGTTCCTTAGGAGTTTACTTAAACTTAAGACCTGTCACTGTGAATTTATTAGAAACAAATGGGAGAAAAGTTCCTTCACATCAGTCTGCACAATGACTTTTTATATAAGACTCCAAAGGACTGATGGCAAAAATAAAAACAGGAAAGTGAGATTAAATCAAGTTCAGAAGCTTCTATGGAGCCGAGGCAACAACCACAAAATAAAGAGAAAACCTAGGAAATTGGGGAAAATATTTGTGCACTACATATTTGAGAGGAAATTATTTCTTAAAATATATAAGAAACTCAAATAACTGGAAACATAGCATAAGAATGGACAAATGATCTGAATAGAGATTTCCTTAAAGAAGGCATAGAAATGCCCAGTAAGAGCATAGAATATTTAGTACCACATAAAGACATCAACTTGTACCTCATACACTGGCTACTATCAGAAAGAAGAAAGATGACACATGTTTATGAAAAAGAGGAAAAAGAATCTATGTACAATACTGGTGAAAATGTTAGATAGTGTAACTAGTATATAAAACAGTACAGAAGAAGTTGAAAAATTGAACACAAAACTAATATCTGATCCAGTGATGCTACTATATATACGATCCAGTAAAGTATAGATTTCCCTTGGGGGAAGTAACAAAGGATGAAACCTAGATATGATAACCACAGGGACAGCTACCTATTAATGGAACCCTTTAAAAAAAAACTCAGATGCAACTCATGCAATTAGAGTTGTTTGTTTTTCACAGAACCAGGGATTGAACTCGGGCACTCGCACTTGCCAGGGAAGCCCTTATTCCTACGGAGAACCACCTCCCTAGCCCCTTAAAAGTTGAAATGGATGTTTTTTTTTGGGGGGGAGGTGGTTCAAGATGCCTTCAGGACAGGTCTGGTAAGGCTCAAGGATCTGGGGATCGAACCACAGTATCCTGAGCCCACGTGCTTTGCTTAAGCAGGCACTTAAACGACTGGCTAATGAGCAGGCCCCTGGTTGAAATACTAATGACAGAACGTTTAACCTGATTTCCTTCCATAGATTAGGTCCTACAGTTGCATAAGTAAGTTGCCGATCCTCTGACTCTCATGAAGGTGCAGCATAATTAGAGTGACTAAAACTAACTCTTAGAAAAGAATTTTGAGATCACTCATATTTCTTCTACCAATATGAATATTTTTCAAAAACATGATCCTACTACATTCCAGGGGATATCTGTTCTAAACATTAAAGGAAACTATCTGTTCTGAGCATCAAATCTGAGTTTGAAAGCATCTTAGAACACTTGAGAATAGTTTAATTTTGCCTCTTAAATTCTTTTCAATCAATACTTTGCTACTTTTGAGAAATCTGGCAATCATTCCTCTTTGGTAATGATAATTATTGTCCCATTCATTTCTGCCTTTGAAATCAAATCTGGAGAATATTCTTCTTGGATTGGTGTTAATTCTAAAACCAACTGGTTACCTAACTTTTAACTCCTTCTCAATTGCTTTCAAAATCACTATAGCTGTATCATACGGTAATTATATTTATTGAATAAACTGAGGTATTTATTCTACATGTGAGATAATTAATGTACACATATACTAAAATAGTTGAAATATAAATTCAGTTAGCAAAGTCAAAGAAATGGAGTGAATGTATATATTGTGATTATTTATAATTATTTGGGGTTTGTAGAAGTTTACTAAAACAAACTGCTTCAGTAAAGTATTCAAAACACTAATAGCAAGTTTATTTTGTGAATGTTTAGTGGCAGCTGAGATACTCATGAACTAAATCTTCTAGAAGTCAAAAATCTTGGCCTATCTTGTTAAGGCAGAGTGTAAATGATCCCAGGATTTAGTACAATGAAAGAGGGGGTATTTTAATGAGAGATAGTATTTTAAGGAGTACAAGAATTACTGAACTGAGTAAGATAGTAGTCAAATGTACCTTAAAACAGAGTATGTTGCAAATTTTTAATGTAACTACATTTTCTTGTAATGATAAAGGTCCTTTAAGCAAGATGGATCCATTTCTTTTTTTCTGTCCCAGGCACTTTGTTAGAAATTCCAGTGGACAAACATTAAAAGAAAAATAAAACAAAACATTGAAAGCTATGATTTCTAAGAGTATTCAGGTAAAATAGTTACAACCATTTCGACAGTTTTAGAGGTGGCAGGTGGAATTTTCCACTTACCTAGTGGATCATCTAAATTAATAATTGTATTGTAAATACTCTGTATCAATATCCTAGAACAAGAGCTAGATCATACACACACACACACACACACACACACGCACGCATTGAATGCATACAATATGCAGGAATGTCACAGATGAACAAGTGAAGAGCTAATTCCACTGGCACGGATGGAAATAGAAAGGTCTACAATGACAAGTAAGTAGCAGTTGTCCTGACTGGAGAGGGCCCATACAGAGAAGGATGGTGGAAAGCTACTCACAGATGGCATGCACTCTAACAAAGTACTTGATGATGGCCACCCAGATGATAACATGAGAAGCAGTCTTCTGAGTCATTCTTCAAGTGACATAAAAATCTTCCCAAATGTCTCTTTAATGCAATTATATCCTATTTGCCAGCCCAGTGATGATGTGTGTAGAGAAAACTAGAAGGAAACAGGAATCTGATGACTGAGAAAGTAACTATATATGACCCTTTGCTGTTTTCTTATGTAAATTTTAGCCCAACAGACCTGGACTACTAAGCACAGCAGTACTCTGGGGCTTTCAAATCTAATTCAAGTACTGCAGTCATAAACTCCTTCATCTAATGTGCACATTACAACTAGTATTCGACATTCTGATGTGTTCATGGGCTTTTGAATGGGCCTTACCATGATTTTAGGCATTCTCTGTCATCTCACGTAATTGTTTTTCTAAGAGACAGTTGAGAAAATTGAGAGAATTATTACTAGTTTTCTCTTTCCTTATTAGTGTGTCTCTTTAGTCACTGACTAATGAGTCTACTCTTGGAAATTCTCAAACTGTTTGGAAAACTAGTGAATGAACTAAATACAGAATATGTTCGGAGGTAGATTTATGGTCTGCTTTCCTTTTCTTTGGCACATTTGGATAAAACATCAAGACACACTACAGTCTCAGAAAATGGAAATCTTAGTTTAAAATAAACGTCGTTGCTCTCTCCAGTCTCCACTTCTGTTTTCTTTTAGCCACTTCTTCACGATCCCATTAATGACTTTTTGTGTGCCTATGAATTTAAAAACTACACCATTCTCCTATTGATGAATGCACACATACACTGGAGATTTTTCCCATCACACATTTCAATGGACAGAATGTCGAAATCAAACAAGTGAGACACGGTGCTTGCCTGTCAAGGAGTTCTAGTATAAATTAGACAATGAGGACACAAACAGTCCGGCAGTTAGACATCTGTGCAAACACTGACTAATGAAAAATGTTAGTAAATGTAGGTTATGGGGAACGATAAAGTACAAAAGCAAACTGAAGGATCTTTTGGCCATCAGAGCTGAAACAGACATCAAGATCATCAAGGTTGCCAGCCTCTTTTTTCAGATGGAAAAACTACAGACACAGTGTTCTTAGAGGAAGGAATCATAACACAAGTTTCCATTGGTGGAGGCAGGCTTTCTGGAAGAGGTTTGAATTCCTTAACAGTCTGAGCAAAAGGGTTGAACTTTGTGTCCAAGTCACGAGAAAAGCTATGAACCACTAGATACTTGTTTTATTTAAATAGTGATAGTTTTCCTTTAAGTGAGGTGGGGATTTTGTAAAGTGATCCAGCCCTAGGGCTCTGACATCTAGTTACCTATTCTATTAGGAAGTAGGGCCTAATGGATGAAAGTGGGTCACTTGGGCGTGTACCTACAGCTAGCTTTCCCTTGAGCTCCTTCTATCTCTGCTTCCTGTGTTCTGTGAGTTGAATAGCATCCCTCTGCCTTGTTGCTGCTGCCTTGGAGCCAGCTGGTCATGAAATGAAACTTCTGGAACCATGAGCCAAAATTAAGCTTTCATCCTTTATGTATGTCCGATATTTTGTTCCAGTGACATAAAAATGACTAATACAAAGACAAGTAATAAAATGGGAAAGTCTGCTAAATTACTGCGTGGGTTCCAAACAATGCATTGCAGTACATCTGAGCACAAATTTCTTTTCTCAGGACCAGTGATTCTGTAAGTCAGTTATTGACATCACAAGCAAGCCCCTTGGTTTTCTGCCAAAAATATAAAAAAAAAGCCTCTAGAAAGGATTTCAAGGTTTTCTACATTAGTTTCAAAAAAGATACTCTGTGTTTTCTTAATAAAGCTTAAAGTTACACAGTGCCTCTGCCTCATTTGTTAAATGTTCCCTAGCAAGTTCTATACAATCAAAGTGAACGGCTAGGTAAATCAATTTTACTAAGTCCAACTAAATGTAGCTGCATACAATCAACGTCAAACAGACTATTGTATTCTAAATTTTGTTTATGTGAATGAGCTTTTTCATGATACAAAGTAGGATGCATTGTTAAGTTATAAGCTCTAATTTCTAAATATTGCGATAAGAATTTGCAAAGAAAATGGAATAAGAAAAGCTTGAAACAGGATTGATGTTGTTTTGAAGATTCTGAATGCTGCCCGTGCATTCCCAAAGGCAGCCGTCGGCGTTGATCCTGACAGTGTTTCCCTAAAATAGCCAGTAAGGACTCTGTACTCAGGGACGCTTGCTCATCAGTTCACTGACTCATTCATGGACAGGTTTGGCTTTGTGTCATCAATTTAAAATATCTTAATCTAAAAATAATTTATGGAAATCCACAACCCTTGAAGATGAAAAATCACATCATATTGTTCTTCGGCATCCTGTATCCTCTAACTCGTAAGCATCCTCGTGACAAATTAGGCTGCCACAGCTGGCACAGCTGCATCGAGGCATGCTCTGGTTCTTCTCACAGCAGCTATCCCTCTTATCTTTTTTTGTCTTTCTTGCTTGGGCATAAGTAGAACACACTGAAATTTGAATGCTTAATCCAAAGAAGATTTAATTTTTTCTTGAAAAGTCTTAGTTGATTATATTTTTCCACTCATAGTGCTAATGCACCTAATTAAATCATTGATGTTATGGACTACACGTTCTGATAGAGAAATGAGTAACGTTTCCTATTAAAAAATTGAGGATCACATATTATTTTCATTTGGTTCCTTGAAAAATACAAGAACTTCAGCCTACTGTTCTTTTTTTCCATTTAGATGGGACTCTAAATAATTTTATTAACTAATTTTTATTTATTTATTTTTTACTAAAAAGTTTGAGGTTTCTTGCTGTGGAAGAAACAGAGCATTAAATACAACCAAGGAAATAAAACGGAAACTTAAACTTGAGTAAGAATCAAATTAATTAAAGATTTCATGTCATCAAGTATAAGTAAACTACAAAATCTATCCCTGCCTTTCAGACTTTTACTTTTTTAATGTATTGTACAGAGACTATCGGGTCTCATTACACAGATTGGACTCGCAGTGATTCTCCTGTTCTCAGCCTACCAAGCCCTGAGATTGCAGGCTCACAGCACCATGTCCATTCTCGTTTGCCATCTCAGTGTGCTGGGTGGGGAGTGGGCAGCAAGGCAAGCTGGGGTTTGAAACCCAGTCCCTAAATCTGTCTAAGCAGGCACTTTACTCCACTGAGCTATGGCCAGTCCTTTCTCCAACATTTAAGGAAAACTACTACTACTACATTGCATTTTTCTCACACTCTTTTTCTAAAACTCCTAGGAAGATACCAGATTGATTTTCAATTTTCTATTTATACTTCCCATGTTTTTATTCTGTTTTATGAATTTAGCAACTTTATTCTTTAAAATAGAACATCATCATCATCACCATTAGTAGTATTTTATGAATTTAGGACAGGGTTTACAGGGTGTTCAGTCTCACTACTAGATCAGACTCAGTGCTTCTCCTGTTTTCAGCCACCCAAATGCTGGGATTACAGGCGCGTGCCACCACACTCAGTGTCAATTTCTGTCTCAGAACATCTCAAGGGCGAGACTAGCATGGCAGGCCCAGGATTGAACCACTTGATATGGAATTTTTCAATTGACTTTATTATATATTACCGGAAAACATTCCTTAGTTACAAAAACTTTTGCTTGTTAACTTTTGATGTTAATAATAGCAGCTTTTTTGTGTTGCTTTTCATTTTTTTAGAGTACACATGTCCTCAGTCCTTCTGATAATTATATCAAACTATTGTTTTCAAGTTTTCTTTTCATCAAATCACTTCTGTTTTCTCTAGCTCTTCTATTCCTTCTAGGTATTTAGGATACTGTTTTTTCTAAGATTTCTAATATTTAATTGGCAATTCACAACTCAGAATTTAACTATAGAAGTAGGATAGCTGTCGCACCTTTTCTCCATAGTCTATAACTATCTCGCCAGAAGTCCATCCCTAGAAGAAGTAGGCTGCTTTCTTCTCTATGTGATTTTTGAAGAAAATTATTCAATGATATTTATTAAAACACTACAAGAAAGTTTTGGCCCCAAAGATCATCCTGGTGAGTGCGAAGTCCACTCAACAGGGCCTTGCACTGGGAGAGCGATCAAGCTCAACTCCAAATAAAAACTGCCCAAAAGGGAATTTATACCCAGAAAAGAGCTTGAGACCCACTGGGTAAAGATTACTAAAGAGGAAGCAACAGAGCAAGAGCAAGTTCTAACAAAACCAATCTAACAGGATTCTTGCAAAGGACAGGTCAGTGTGATTAGATACTATCTAAGAAGCAGTGGAGAACAACGAACCCAATCAGATACGGAGAACGATCAGATATCTACAAACGGGATAAGGGCTCTCATTGAAATGACTCAACAAGAATCTTCCAAAAGTACATATTGCCAGGACACAGGTAGAAGTAGAAAAACATTCAGGAATCTGACCAGATTGTGGTGAAGTAAAGCATCTTTGTAAATAGGAAAGGACCCACAAATTAGTAGGAATCACCTCAGGGTGTGTGACCAAAACACCAAAAAGCAATATTACTGTGGGAATGAAGTGTTTCAGAATGCTTTTCTCCTGATTTGAGAGGATTTCCCTTTTAAATCTCCTTGGTAGGGTAGGGAAGATAGCTCTGGGGCCCAAGTGCCACCTGGAAAGTGCAAGAACATGGGTTTGATTCCCAATACCGCATGTCATGCCAGATCCAGAACCGCAGGCCACCTGTGATGGCCCCTGAAACCAGGCGTGGTGGCACACAACTGTAACCCCAGCACTGGGAAGGCTGAGAACAGAGGATCACTACAATCCAAGCTGTGTAATGACTCCCTGTACCAAATATAAATAAATAAATAAATAAATAGATAAATAAATAAATAAATCTGTATGGTTGTAGAAATTTGATTACCTGGAAGTCAATTTTGTTTCTGTCTCAAGTTACAAACATTATACTCAAGGTGCTAGCCCATGCTATGCAACATTTATGTGCTTTTTTTTTAGGAGGTTCTCTGGCCTAAAGTAAATGTCATTGCTGCCATTCACACAGGTCCTGTGAGCTAGCAGACAGATCAAATAGTTATCCAAATTACTGTTTCACAAATTGCCTTTCCTTATGCTTGCTAACTGAATTGGGAACTTTTCCCAACACATGTAAGAAGGTTAACTGAGCTATGTGAAACTCCTCCTGTTTCTCCTAATCTGAATTATTTGTCAATAAAATCTTGTTCTCCAGAAATTATTCACAATTTCCATTTCAAATGTCCACATGGTACTACTTTCTTTTCTCAGCTCAACTATGGATTAGTTTTTTCCTTTAAGAAACAGCTTTCTGCCATTTTAATAGAATTGAGAGTGGAAAACAGAAGGCTCTTGGGTGTAGGCATTAGATTTGTAGTTGGACAGTGATTTAACAGTCACTTTGACTGTGGCCCTCAAAGCATTTGTCATTGACCACATTTTAGAGTATTTGTGCAAATGATTTATTATTTTCTGAAGTTCTCCATGTCTGATAACTGATCTCTACAAAATTCTACTATTTTTGAGAAAATTGCAAAAGCCAATCTCATAGAAATTAATTTTGGGGCAGCTGTAGTAGCCTGTGAAAATGTGAAGGTCAGTTAAATTAGGCCTTAAAGCTTAATCTGACACCTGAGTCACCGGATGCACTAGCTCTATGAAGATTAAAGTGATAAAAATGCCCTCAGTAGCAATTTTTTATAATAACAATAATTAAGATACTTAAATGGCTCTTTAAATCTTCTAATGAATTTCAAAGCTACATCTAAAGTCCAAGTAAATTGAAATAGCTAAGAACATATATATTATAAAAATATAATTATTATACATTATATATAATTATGGTAGATGGAATTGCATAACACTATGCTACGTCTTATGTTTCCATTCTACTTTGCCTAACAAAAAGGAAAATCATCCATTTTTCCCTCCAGTCCTTCGCCACTTTTGATACAAATTATCTTTCTAAAACAGAAACCTAATTCTTCTTTGTCTAAGGTTACTAGCCATATGTTCCTGTAATCTCATTGTTGAATGTAATCTGCCAGTACTCTGTGGCCAGTGAACATGGGTTGCAGCCCTGACCTTCTCAGGTTGCTCTGACATCAGGATAAGTACATTTTGAAAAGAGAAGAGCACCAGCTTCTCTATTTATCAGTTATTTAGGTTCAATATTATTAATAACTCAGAAGATAAAGTACTTTTTGTTTTCCTTTGTGTTCTTTCATTCTGAGTCAGAATATTATGTGGGTGTTTTTTCTTTGCTTCACTGTCAGATCTATTTCACTACTTTCTTAACATGGGGCGAAGCAATATATTATTCAAACTATCATCAGACTTGTCCTTTTCTGTATTTAACATACTTTAAAGCTTATTTTACAGGCCTCCAAATATATCCGACAGTTTACCTAAGTACAAATTCACTGTAAAATAAAACCTAATTTCTGTGATCAACTAGTGAAAGTATTTCAATACAGACAATTATTTTAGTTTTTCTAATGAAAAAGACAATAAAAATCAGTTATGTATCATAAATTTCATGTTTCATGGGTAAGCTACTTCACTGAATAAATTAATTAAAGCTTCAAGTGAGTGCTCTGGCTACTACTACACATGCAAGTGCTTGCTGGTGAAATACGGAAGTACTGGGTTGGCAGGAGCTGCGGGCCCAAGCACACATAGTGTCAGCACCAGGGAGATATTTGTTCGAGCAGCTACTTTGCAATTCAGCCCATTTAGTGGCTTGATTTGTAAAAAACACAAGCTAGAAATGTTTAGTTCACATTACCAGTAAATTCACAGGATAGAAAATTTTAAAAAATGAGGAGATGGCTCAGTAGAATAAGCACTTTCCTGTGTAAGGGCCTGAGTTCAATCCCTGGTTCTGCCAATAATAATTATTATTATTATTACAATAATAATAATAGAAAATAACTTTCCTGAATCCCAACACAATTCTTTAGTCTAAAAAAAATTTCCAAATTCCAAATAAATTATACTATTCCTATCAAGTGGTTGGACTGCTTTTTTCCCAAGGAAAATATGGAAATTCGAATGAATGCTATATGAATAAGAATTCAGATTTAAAAAGTCATGTGATAACAATGACACTATTTTTCAAAGACATAATAAATGTTGAGTGAATGGTTTCTGACATAACCATCAAGCGCTTCATTACTGTGTTTTGAACTTTTCTGTCTTGTTCTCTTCTGTTTTGTTCTGCATTGTTTTTGTTTAGATGCGCCGTGCTTCCTTTGTGTGACTGGCCTTTGTCTGCCCGGGCCAGCTTTGTACATGCAATACCCTGCCTCAGTCTCCTGATTGCTGGGCTCATGAGTATGTCCATCTTGCCTGGCTGTTGAAATAATAAGTTTCTGAAGTTCTTCACCAATGATGCCATTAAGTTGCAGTAGCCTAATGCATTTTAACCGTCAACTGTCCACACTACAGGTACAAATCAAGCATTTGCTGATTTTCATGATTTCCTCTCCTATTAAGGACTTTGTCTTGCTTATTGATATATTGCCAGTGGCCAGTATGATTCTGAAATTATTAGATATTTTAAAAATGGAACTAAAATAAAATATTTTTTCTTAGCTAGACAAAAATAACCTCTTCCAATAAGAACCTTAGGAAAACTACTAGCTCTAAGGAAAAAGGATAAACAGAAAATAAATCTGTACATAAAAGCTCTATACTATTAATAATTATAATAAATGTAAGTGGTTTAAACATGCTAATTAATGAATTACAAGATGGGGAAAAACAAGCCCAAATGGATCCTATTTGCAAGATTAAAGACAGTAAATATTTCGAAGTTAATGATACAGAAAATGATATGTATCCAAATACTAAATACAAGAAAAGTAATATGGATTTATCATTTTCAGGCAAAAAAAAAAATCAAGAAAAGAAGGCAAATAAATAAATAAAGAGGGAACTCCCAAATAACCTATCAAAAAGGCATAATAAACCTATCAAAACCTATCGAATATGCATGATGCTCAGTGAACATGGTTTCAATAGAAGATTTGAATTCTAAGTAATTATTTGAACTGAGTGACATGTAAGCATTACACTTAGTGCACATTAATTCAAACTCAATTAAAAAGTAATAATAGGGCTGGTGAGCTAGCTCAGTGGACTAAAGCATGTGCTTAGGCAAGTGTAGGCAAGCGCAAGGATGGGTTGATCCCAGGCAGCTCATGCGGCACCAGCATTGACCTCAGGGCAGGCTGAGCAGGCCACAGTACAGGCATGGTGGTGCTCATCTGTAACCCCAGCACTGGGGATTCTGAAAGTAGGAGGATCACCATGAGTCCAACCTGTGTATGAGACCCTGCACCAAATACATTAATAATAATAATTATAATATGCCCTGCCTTAAATAATCTCATATATAAAACATCTAAAATTATACAGAATACATTCTTCAGCCACATAAGTAGTAGAAAATAATAATAACCTGAATTTGAAAAGTTCCAAAATACTTAAAATTTTAAAATCTAGGATTAAAGAAACATAAATTATTAAAGCATTTGAAACATTGCGTTAAACTGAAAAAGTAAATTAAAACATGTCAAAATGTAGGAGAAGTAGCAAACATACAAAAACGAGAAAGATGTCTGTGCCTTTAAATACTGAAAATCAAAAAGAAAAAGAAAAGATGTCCAGGAGAGAAGCTGCTTCTTGTGAATCCAGGAAAAGAAGAAAAAAAATCCTCAAAACTAAAAGACCAGACCACATTAGCCAAAGAATATATAAAATATACACAAGTACAATGGAATATTTGCCTGCCAAGCACAAGGTCCTGAGTTCGATCATCAGTTCCACCAAAATCAATCAATCAATCAATCAATCATATACAGGTGTACTGTATGAAGGCACACATTAAAATACGTTGTTCTCCCTGGATTATTAGTCTACTTTTCAGCCTGTACATATGACAATTACATTAACAAGATTTATAAGATACAAAAATGAATCTAAAGATAAAAGAAAAGGTGGTGGAGGGTGGAGGGAAAAAGAAAGAAATTGCACTGCACAATATATAGGTTCCAGTTCCCTACGGCAAATGTCGTCATGAAGTATTTCAAACATGAAAAAATAAAGTAAAATAATATAAAAATTTAAATTAGAAGAGTACTGGAAGAACAGAAATCAATGAAAAACACAAAAATATTGAATACACTTTAGTAATAATGAGAATCCAATGCACCGTTTTTAATTATTGATGCTAGTTTTCATTTTTCTATAAAATAAAAGATAAAATAAGCTCACAATTTTTAATACATGCAGAAAAAGTGTACTGGAAAATTTAACACTCATATATAATAAATACTTTTAGCAAAGTAGGAAGAGAGAAAAATTTCAATGATCTGCTAAATATAAAATCTTTCATTGCACTTAGTGATTAATCTTTTTCTTATCTATGTGCATGAGAAATAATGAAATATGAAACTATGATAAAGGATGGAATTAAATATCATTATTCATTTAGTTGATTATACATGAGAAAATCCTAGGACATTTATTAAAATACCATAACTAAATGAGATGAGCTTTTATATATTAAAAACAATTGTAAAGTGAAACATTTAAAATATCATTTGTTATAGGATCCAAAATCTCAAATACCTAACAATGAATCTAGCTCTATATGTGTTTATATTTGAGTGCAACGTAGAAATCTGAAACTGCATAGCAAGACCCTGAAATTAAAGGATATCTAAATTAATAAAAAGTAAGTCAATTGAATATAATACTGATTTCAAAGCTACACCCACATGTACCTGGTTAGTTGATTTTTAACCAAGGTATCATGTAATTAAAACAAAAAAGAAATATCTTTTGAACAAGGGGTGGTGACATAACCGAATATGTTTGGGAGAGAGAAATAAATACCATTTTCTATCTCATTTCACATTTAAAAATTCAAATTGGGTTATAGTGGTGGTTGATTCACAATAAGTACAAACCAGGAAAACCCGACTGCTGGAGTAAATCAAAGAAAGACTTCTAAGGCTGAGGACATAGCTCAGCGGTCTAAGCACCTGCCTGGCAAGCTGAAGGATCTAAGCTCCATCCCCAGTCCATGTGCTATGCTCACTGACCCAGAACTCGTGGTTCCTGGTGGTTACTGAAGCAGGGTGTGGTGGTGCATGCCTGCAATCCCAGAGTTGGGGAGGCTAAGACAGAGAATCGCTACAAGTCTGAACTGCAGAGCAAGACCCTGTAATAAATAAATAAATTAATTACAAGACTTCCATGCCAGACCAATATTAAATAAGAAGGACTAAATTCAGTCTGTCAACCAAATCAAGCAAAAAAAATGTGAAAGTTATGAAAAAGTAATTTTGAAGATGCTAGACATTAGGCAAAAGTCAATGGCTGCTGAGAGGAGACAAACAAAACAGGAAGATCTAAGGTTATTCTCCTCAGTGCTTTGAGAATATTTTCAAAGCAACACAGAAGAACTCTAGACCATGCAAACTCCAACTTGGGGAGGCTGCAGGTTCAGGGTCAAACACAGGAAACCACACCTTGTGGACACAAGCATGGCGAAAGTCACCCAATAGTTACCACAATGTGATATTTTGTTTCTGTTTCCTTCACATTATGAACCAAGTCTTGGGTTACTTATTACTCTTTGTAGAAATTTTAGCTGCCATGAAAATTAGTTTTCTGAAAACTGTGCATGTGGGTAGTTTAGTGTAAACCATTTTTTTTTTTTTTTTTTTTTTTTTTTTTTTTTTTTTTTTTTTTTTTTTTTTTTTTTTTTTTTTTTTTTTTTTTTTTTTTTTTTTTTTTTTGTCTTTTTGAGACAGAGTCTCGCTATGCAGTTCAGGCTGGCTTTAAGCTCACTTTGTAGCTCAGGCTGGTCTTGAACTCACAACAATCCTCCTGCCTCAGCCTCCCGAGTGCTGGGATTACAGGCATGCGCCACCA